>ML249407.1:77437-96377 GCA_005239495.1 Nicotiana undulata | reverse complement strand
AGCGGGTTCAACGTTAGACGCAGTCATGGCCCGAAGGTGGGATTTCGGGTCGTGACACCTATAAGTTACGATTTTGCTCCATTATGTACCACAACCTCCCCTTTGTCTGAGGTCAAAAGACAAACCCCCAAACTGCCCAATTGATAAAACTCCCGAGCCAATGGCCTCTGATCCACTTCCAAATGAGCCAAACTACCCATAGACTTTCAACTGAGAGTGTCGGCCACCACATTCGCCTTCCCTAGATGGTACAAAATATTCATATCATAATCTTTGAGCACTTCTAACCACCTTCGCTGCCTTAGTTTCAACTCCTTCTGTTTGAATAAATACTGAAGACTCTTGTGGTCTGAGAACACATCCACATGGACCCCACAAAGATAATGCCACCAAATATTTAATGCAAACACCACTGTCGCGAGCTCCAAATCATGCGTCAGATAATTCTTCTCGTGATTCTTGAGTTGCCTTGAAGCATACGCTATAACCTTCCCATGTTGCATCAACACACACCCTAAACCAACCCTCGAAGCATCGCAATAAACCACAAATCCCTCGATACCTTCTTGCAAGGTCAATATCGGTGCCGAAGTCAATCTCGACTTCAATTCCTGAAAACTCTTCTCACAAGCGTCGGACCACTGGAGCTTCACTACTTTTTGCGTCAATTTAGTCAATGGGAGGCGAGGGTAGAGAATCCCTCCACAAACCTCCGATAATACCCAGCTAGACCCAAGAAACTGTGAATCTCTGTGGGGGTCGTTGGTCTAGGCCAATCTTTCACTGCCGCGATCTTTTGGGGATCAACCTGAATCCCTTCTTTGGAAACAAACTGACCAAAAAGGTGACTGATTCTAGCCAAAATTCACATTTCGAAAATTTAGCCTACAACTGGTGATGATGAAGAGTCTGCAGAACTGCCCTGAGGTGATAAGCATGATCTTCCCGACTCCGCGAGTAGACAAGGATGTCATCAATAAAAACAATCACGAAGGAGTCTAGAAATGGCTTGAAAACCCGATTCATAAGAGCCATGAAAGTTGCTAGAGCATTGGTCAGCCCAAAGGACATTACCAAAAATTCAAAATGACCATAACGAGTCCTGAAGGCGGTCTTAGGAATATCCTTCTCTCTGATCTTCAACTGATGATACCCAGACCGTAAATCAATTTTGGAGAATAACCTCGCACCTTGCAATTGATCAAACAAATCATCTATTCTAGGCAATGGATACTTGTTTTTGATAGTGCCTTTGTTGAGCTGTCGATAATTGATACACATCCGAAGCGATCCATCCTTCTTTTTGACGAAGAGAACCGGAGCGCCCTACGGCGACTCACTCGGCCGAATGAACCCATTTTCTAATAAATCCTTCAACTTCTCCTTTAACTCCCTCAACTCTGATGGCGCCATTCTGTATGGTGGAATAGATATTGGCTGCGTATCTTGTAGTACATCAATCCCAAAATCTATCTCTATCTGGCGAAATCCCTGGAAGTTCGTCCGGAAATACTTCAAGAAACTCATTCACAACATGCACAGACTTGGGAGCAGGCACCTCTGGAGTGGTGTCTGCAACCCGGATCAAATGATAGACACACCCCTTCTTAATCATCTTCGAGGCCTTAAGGCAGGAGATAAACCTACCTTTCGGCACCACACCATTCCCCTTCCACTCAATAACCGGCTCATTAGGAAACTCTAGCCTCATGATTCTAGTTCGGAAGTCGAGTTTAGCGAAGCACGAATAAAGCCAGTCCATTCCCATAATAATATCAAAATCTACCATCCCAAGCTCAATAAGTTTGGCCGTGGTAATGCGACTACATACCGTAACAACACAATTCCTATAGACTCGCGTGGCTGTAATAGAATCACCAACCGGAGTCGAACAGAGAATGGCTCATGAAGCTGTTCGGGTTCTATCCCAAAACTTGAAGCAATAAATCAGAAAAGGATGAGGGTTGGGAACCCTTACAATATAGAATGAGGAAGAAGGAGATTACTCAAAATATCAGGCCTGAGGAACTTAGAAAATCACTGTGGTGGAAGAACCACTTTCTCTCTCAAGAACTCCCCTTTTCTTCTCTCTATTTGTTCAGAAGACTAGTTAAAATGAAGGGGTGGGGTGTTTTAATGAAATGGGGGTCGGGTTTTAAAATTAGAAAAATTAGGAGCCCGACTCAGGTATGCGGTCAGGAATGCGATCACATTCCTGACATGCGGTCCGCAGAGACGACCGCAAAATGACCCTCCAGATGGGCCTACCTTAAAATACATTGTGCAGGTATGCGACCACTATGCGGTCCGAATACACGTTATGCGATCGCATAGTGCATCGCATAACCTCCCTCAAAAAATCAAAGGGAAATAATGCGACAACTATGCGGTCCACAGAACAGAAATGCAATCGCATAATGGACCACATAGTTGCCCTCAATTTGGGCAGTGGCCTGCTCAGGTATGCGACCATTACGCGGTCCGCATACACGTTATGCGATTGCATAGTGCATCGCATAATACCCCATTTCTGGAAAATTTATTCTTTCAAATTCTGGGGTAGTTTTACACAAATAAGGTCCTGTTTTAAGAATTTTTACAGTTATAACCACTCGGGGACTTATTCGGGCATTATATTAAACAAGAAATTTTACGGGTCTTTACAATGACATACGATTTCACGAGAATACCATGCATATTTGATTACTATGAGGTCGGATGTCAGCCATAGAGGCTAACAGTTTCAGTGTCAGGTGGTATCTCTATTACCCTTTTTACATAAGCTATGTATGATTCTACTTTATGTCTTACATACCAGTACATTTTTATTTGTACTGATGTCCCGTTGCCTGGGGACACTACATTTTTGTTTCGTGCGTGCAAGTCCAGGTAGGGACTCTGATCGACCCCTCTGCTAGGATTTCGGGGTTCAGCTGTGAGTTGGTAAGCTCCACCTCTTCCTGGAGCTTTCATAGGATGGTTACTTTTGTTGTACATTTTGGGTATAGTCGAGGCCTTGTCCCGACAGTGCTTATGACACTTTTAGAGTATTTGTGGACACAATATTCTAGGTTTCTTTTTGCAGCTTTCAGTCTCCAGCCCATAGGCTTGGCATGTATATATATGTGTGTATGCATGTATGTCTTCATTCACGGCCTCGTCAGCCAGCTAGTACTTTATTATTTTGGCTTATCTAGCTTTTTTTATATGGCTTATTGTTATTCAGGTCATGACCTTAACGGTCCAGGCTTTGTATTTCAGATGTTGTGATGCCCGATCTGTTGGGCCCCCAGTTTAGTTAGCTAGTATGTTTAGTGGCTAACTCGATCAAATACAGTATCAAGTGCCAGTCGTGCCTCCCCTAGTTTGGGGGTGTGACAAACTTGGTATAAGAGCAGGTCGTATCCCAGGGAGTCCACAAGTCGTGTCTAGTAGAGTCTTGCTTATGGGTGTGTTGTGCACCACACTTATAATCAGGAGGCTATGAGGCATTTAGGAATGGTTACACTTATTTCAATAATAGAGCGAAGTTATAAGAACATATGAAATCTAAATCGTGCTTTGTGTTTCTTATCTAACAGGCTACCTACGCTCAGGAGATGGCATAGCGAGAGATAGGTATGGATCCGGGGGAAGGTACCAGTCGTTCCCCATCGGGTCAAAGGGATAGATTTCCCTTAGAGGCACATAGTGAGTCTCCAATACCCCTAGTTTCAGCTTCCCTAGCACTTGATGGGGCCCAGGGAGATGCAGTACCCCCAGCCTCACTAGTTCCATTGGTACCTGAGGCAGCTAGAGACAAAGGACCTCCAGCACCTGTTGTTCCCCCATCAGAGACTGGGGAGCAGGGGATGAGGGAGGCAGTTCAGTTGCAAACTAGGATGGTTTCTATTCATGAGCAATAGCTAGATTCGGGAGCAGATGCCCGGAGAGATTAGACAGGAAGTTCGACGGTACGAGAGTTTCTTCACTTGGCCCCTCCATTATTTACAGGGTCCAGTTCCACTGAGGATCCCTAGGACTTTATAGACCATATGTATAGAGTATTGATGGTGATGCATGCCTCCGTCACCGAGGCTGTGGAGTTGGCTTCTTTTCGACTACGTGATGTAGCCGTCCTATGGTATGAGGAATGGGAGAGATCTAGAGGACCTGATGCTCTGCCAGCAGAGTGGGAGGACTTCTCTAAGGCCTTTTTAGCCCATTATTTTCCATGGGAGGTTCGGGAGGCCCGTCTTGACCAGTTTTTTAGCCTGAAGTAGGGGGATATGAGTGTGAGGGATTATAGCCATAAGTTTAATTCTTTGGCGAGGTATGCACCAGATATCGTACGTACCATGAAGGCTAGAGTTCATCATTAAGTGGATGGTTTGGGGGATCATCTGATTAGATACTGTAGGGTAGCATCCTTATCGGATGATGTAGATTTTTCCCGCATACAGGCTTTCACTCAGACTACAAAGGACATTTCCCATCGGATTCGTGATACTTGCAGGGAAAGGGAGAAGAGTAAGATGGATCGTACTATGGGGTCTTATAGGGAGCCACGAGGTGATTTTAGGCCCCCACTCCATAGATATCCACCTTGGTCAGCAGGTAGTTTCCCACCACAGATGCAGGGCAAGTGGTTTGATCGTTATATTTAGTCAGGACCGGGGCAGAGCTCAGTCCAGCCTGAGGGCCATCGACAGGAGCGTTCCGCATAGATGAGACAACCTACTCCTCAATGTACTCAGTGCGGTAAGCTACACACCGGTCAGTGTAGACAGGGTTCGAGTGCATGTTATCATTGTGGGCAGACATGACATTTTATTAGCCGGTGACTGGGTTAGGTGCACCAACTTAACCTTCAGGATCCGTAGCAGCCTCTTCGCCCTCAGTCCGTGCTCCCCGACCAGGTCCATAGCCTACTCAGGGCCGTGGTAGGGGGAGAGGTGGAGGAGACACTTCAGGTTCTAGTGGTGGCAAGAACAACTTTTATGCACTCACAGGCCGACAGGATTCAGAGGCATCCCCAGATGTTGTCACAGGTGTATTGACTATACATTCTCATTCCATTTATGCATTGATAGATCCCGGCTATACATTTTCATATATTACTCCATTTATTGCTGGTAAGCTTGACATGAGATCTGAGTTGTTACCACAGTCAGTTGAGGTGTCTACGCCAGTTGGCGACTCTATTGTAGCTAGTCATGTCTATCGAGGTTGTATATCGTTAATTAATGACCGTCTAACCTCTGTTGATTTAGTTGAATTAGTTATGCTAGACATCGATGTCATTATGGTTATGGATTGGTTGGCATCTTGTTATGCTAATATTGATTGTCGTGCAAATTTGGTCCGATTTCATTTTCCTGGTGAGCTTGTCCTTGAATGGAAAGGTAATGCAGCCACGCCAAAGAGTAGGTTTATTTCATACCTTAGGGCTTTGAAGTTTAGTGTTAAAGGTTGTATATACAATTTGGTTCATGTTATGATGTAGATAAGGAGCCAGTGACTCTTCAGTCAGTTGCTATTGTGAATGAATTCCCGACGGTATTCTCTAACGAGCTTCCAGGAATTTCCCCTTAAAGGGAAATCGATTTCGCTATCGATTTGCTTCCTGATACGCAGCCTATATCCATTCCTCCTTACAGAATGGCTCCTACAGAGCTAAGGGAATTGAAGGAACAACTGAAGGACTTGATCGATAAAGGCTTCATTAGGTCAAGTACATCCCCATTGGGTGCTCCAGTGCTCTTTGTTCAAAAGAAAGATGGCTCCTTGTGGATGTGTATTGACTACAGGCAACTAAATAAAGTCACTATCAAGAATAAGTATCCTCTTCCACAGATTGATGACTTGTTCGACCAGTTACATGGTGCTAAATGCTTTTCGAAGATCGACTTGCGATCCGGTTATCATCAGCTACGAGTCAGGGATATTGATATCCCAAAAACAGCATTTAAGACGAGGTATGGCCATTTTGAATTCCTTGTCATGTCTTTCGGGCTTACAAATTCCCCAACAGCCTATATGGATCTTATGAACCAAGTATTCAAACCTTTCTTGGATGAATTTGTGATTGTGTTTATTGACGACATCCTGACATATTCACGATCAGAAGTCGAGCATGCGGACCACTTGGAGCTGTATTGCAGATTCTCCAAGGCTACAGGTTATATGCTAAATTCTCTAAATGTGAATTTTGGCTAACTTCTGTAGCTTTTCTTGTTCACGTTATTACCGGCGATGGTATCAAGGTTGATGGCCAAAAGATTGAAGCAGTGATGACTTGGCTGAGGCCCTTGAATCCGACAGAGGTTCGTAGCTTTTTAGGCTTGGCAGGGTATTACCGAAGGTTTGTGGAGGGATTTTCCTCTATCTCTGCACCATTGACGAAACTGACACATAAGGGAGCTAAGTTTCAGTGGACTGAGGCATGTGAACAAAGTTTTCAGGAGCTAAAGAAAAGGCTTACTACGACACCTGTCTTGACTCTTTCGGATGGCACAGAGGGTTATGTTGTATATTGTGATGCCTCAAGAATTGGCCTAGGTTGTGTTCTTATGCATCATGGTAAGGTTATCGTGTACGCCTCCAGACAGTTGTGGAAACATGAACAGAACTATCCTACGCACGATCTTGAGTTAGCCGCAGTTGTCTTTGCCCTAAAGATTTGGCGGCATTATCTATGTGGGGTTCATATTGATGTTTTCACCGACCAAAAGAGCCTTCAGTATTTATTTAAACAGAGGGAGCTGAACCTACAACAAAGAAGATGGCTAGAATTACTAAAGGACTATGATGTTGATATTTTATATCATCCCGGGAAAGCTAATATGGTTGTTGATGCCCTTAGCCGGAAGTCCATGGGCAGTCTAAGCCATGTTGAAGCTGATAAGGTCAAGATGAACAAATATGTATGCCAGCTAGCTAGTTTGCAGGTGCATTTGGTAGACGCAGAGGGTGGACGCATTCTCGTTCAGAATACGGCAAAATCTTCTTTTGTTACTGAAGTGAAAGAGCGACAACACGAGGATCCTAAGCTTATAAAACTGAGGGAAAGTATTCCATAGCAGTGACAACCTTTATTTGAGGTAACTAGAGATGGAGTCCTTAGATACCAAGGCCGCTTATGTGTACCGACAGTCGAAGAGCTCCGCGCCAAGATTCTTTCGGAGGCCCACTATTCTAGATATGCAGTTCACCCCGAATCGACAAAGATGTATCGGGACCTTCGACAGATCTATTGGTGGAATGGAATGAAAAAAGATATCGCGGAGATGGTAGCCCAATGTACTAACTGCCAGCAAGTTAAAGTCGAACAATCAGAGGCCTTGAGGCCTAACTCAATATATTGAGCTTCCATTGTGGAAATCGGACATGATAAATATGGACTTCATCACTATTTTGCCTCGCACTCCACGGAGGTATGATTCTATTTGGGTAATTATTGATAGGCTTACAAAATCTGCTCATTTCCTGCCAGTCAGGACGACATATTCAGCCGAGGATTATGCCAAGCTTTACGTTCGAGAGATTCGCCTTTACGGAGTGCCATTATCTATTATATCTGATCGAGGGGCTCAATTTACAGCACTTTTTTGGAAATCTTTTCAGAAGGGTCTAGGCACGCAGGTAAATCTTAACACCGCTTTTCATCCACAAACTGATGGACAGGAAGAGCATACTATTCAGACAGTTGAGGATATGTTATGTGCCTACGTGCTAGATTTTAATGGAAGTTGGGATGATCATCTACCTCTTATTGAGTTCGCTTATAATAACAACTTCCAAGCTAGTATTTAGATGGCTCCTTATGAAGCACTATACGGGCGGAAGTGTAGGTCGCCGATCGGTTGGTTCGAGGTCGGGGAAGCAGATTTGCTAGGTCCTAATTTAGTCCAACAAGCAATGGAAAAGGTAAAACTTATTAGAGACCGGCTGTGTACAACACAAAGTTGGCAGAAGGCTTATGTAGATGTTCGACGACGAGACTTAGAGTTTGATGTAGAAGATTGGGTTTTCCTGAAAGTATCGCCTATGAAGAGCGTCATGCGATTTGGAAAGAAGGGGAAGCTCAGCCCTAGGTATATTGGACCGTATAAGATTATTCGGAGGATTGGTAGAGTGGTTGTTTCTCCCAAACGCACACGCAAGTATACGTGGTCGTACAAGTAATATAATGATAAATCGGATTGTCGAACCCACAGAGACTTGTATAAACTACTCACTACTTCACTATAATTGTTATTCAACCAAGCCAAAATAAGATCCAATAGTGTAATTATGCTAAACTACAATTCTAGGAATTTACTAATTATCAAGTAATGAAAATGTTGATATGTATTCAGTAGAGACAAATATTCCAGGGTTGTGATTTTTTCACCATTCGTATTGTATTCTAATTAATTCTCCCTTTCATATAATTCACTCATGGTTGCTAATTAATCGATAGTTGTTCTCATAGCCTTATCCCAAAGCACTACTCGCCTATTCTCGATAGATTAATGCCTATATTCCTATGAAATTTATCTATCAGAATGCATTAAGATTACGATATCTAATTAAGCATGGTGACTAGGTATATTCCTATCCTTAGCCACAAATTCGCTCCCCTTGAGGGTTAAGATCGCACTCTCTTCAACTCTTCTCTAATCTATACAGGGCTTTCCCAAGCATAGCATAGATAGTATATAGAATCTAACTGCTGGCCAAACAATTAAGCAACTAAACACAGAATTGAAGAAACAACCATATATTGAGCGAATTGTAATCAAGGTCAAATTAATGTGGAAACACAATATTCATGGATAATCACAACCCCAAAACAATGGGTGTTTAGCCACTCATTCTCAAATATGACAAAACCCAATAGAAATCATACTACTCAAGGCAAGAGATGAAAAAGAAGAAGATTTGAAGGTCTAATTGTTCCAATCTCTTCTCATAATGAAGTATTCTCTAATTTGCTGCTCAAAAACTAGTCTCTCCCCTCTCTTGGGCGTAATTCTACTACTTATATAGGGTTTGGGCAAATAAAATCACGTGTTTGCACTTTTAGTCCCTGAATTTCAAGTGATTCACCGCGGTTGCGGCAGGACTGCGGTCGGCTAATTTTTCTGGCTTCAGATCCTTCCACCGCGGTCGACCGCGGTCGTGGTGGCCTGCCTTCAGTTCTCTTCTCGCTTAACGTTCAGTGCAATTCATGAATATCATTGTGATTGGCCTCAAATCTCCATAGTTGACTCCAATTTGCTCTAATGTCCTCTCCTCGTGACATGTAACCTACAAAGCACAAAAGACACTAATCAGAGCATTTTGTTATCAATATTTACATTAAAACAACACAAAGTGTGGTTCATTAGGGACATAATTATAGTTAAATTCACCTATCATCAACACCCCACACTTAAACTTGTGCTCGTCCTCGAGCAGCTAAACCACACTCTAAGGCCTAATCCTCTCAAGCATTACCCCTTTTATGCCATACCTGGCATTTTACAGGAAACACCCCAAGTTGTGAAACAACTACACCTCAAAAGAAGACTCTACATGTCATGCCACACTTTTTCTTTCTCAAAGTACTCTATACCGAGGGGAAAACTTACCTTTTCTTCCTGAATTACATGCCCTCACATCACATAATTGAGAGAAGTTCCACAATGATAAAATTAGAAATAACAGGGCTTTAGATGGAAAGAATTCACTCACTCTCAACAAAGAACATTCACATGTCGCACAGATACGCCATAAGCTTGCCCGTAGTGTAATACTCTACTAATTGAGTTCATTCAGTCTAAGATCAATAGGTTTTTATTTGGTTGTAATGTAGGCTAAGGGACGGGTAGGATACATTTAAGTATAGTGACTAACCTCCCTAAGCACTTTTAATACATTTACTTCCACTTTAAGCCCAATTTTCTTGCTCAACCACTTGTTTTCCACATTTTGTTTCATAATCACCCCACGTTTCTCAGGTGCAACTACCTTTTTCGTGCCACTCAATATCAAGGACTAGGTATGTTGATTGTCCTTTTTCTTCTTCTTTTTTTGTTTTCAGTGGCTTCACTTCTTTTATATTATTGCACCTTTCATTATATTTCCATGATTTCCCTCCTCGACCACACAACACCCCACACTTAGACTTTTATATATTTTCTAACAATTCAAGTGCTCATAGGGGGTACAGGGTTCAAACAATCAAGTTATTCAAACACATGGATATGGGTCGTTACATGGTTATCAAAGAAACATGCTTTAAGCTCAACGGGGTTAACTATGGTACATTATTTATAGGTGGATATATATATTTACGTAGGCTTCACAAAGAAGTGCCTATGTCCTTTCTAAGACCAAACAAACTTCTATTTCGCTTCGTACACACACATGGCAAGTTCTAGGTATCATACGTAGACATAGAATAAAACGGAATCCATTCCAAATTGGTTCATCAACACACTCAAGTGCGTATTCAAGTTAGACACAGTGTGCAAATTTAAGGCATAATACAAGAGTCTACAAGTGACCCTAAGCGTCGCACCCTTGGGTTTGTTTTGATTGTTTTCAGGTGTGTACATTGCGGGGTGCATTCTTGCCTTTACCCTTTAATCCCAAGAGAGTCCTACTAACTACTACAAAGAAATCTACCTAACCCGGTTTAAGCTAAACCCTTGGAAAAGAACCGTGGTCAAAAGAAAAACCAAGGGGGAATTGCTACACTACTTAACAAGAAAATAAAAAATCTTTTTGGTCTTTTCTTTAGACTACTTCCCTCAAGAAGAATGTCTAAGTGGTCTGTCATCAGGAAGAGTCTCCTACAATTGTTTTTTTTTTATTTCGACTTAAGCCCTCAAGAGACCCGTTGAAAGGTGTCCATATTCAGGCCAAGATGATGAAACAAAACAAAACTAAAATAGTATATACACAAATAAATTAACCTATACAACTATACAACAACAACAAACAAGTCTCCCACCCCACACATAAGAATATGGCATGCCCTCATGACAAATGACAATAAAGTACAAGGGGGTAAGTAAACTTCCCTGGAGCTCAGTCGGAGTAAAAAATGGAGGTTGGGTCCACATTGCAGGCCCTTCCAATGGCGCGTAACCATGCCATAAACCTGCTCTTCGATCTAGCCTGCCACTTGGACATAACAAAATAAACGGAAAAGAAAAAAATTCAGAATTAAGGACAAACCTGGACGAGACAGGGCTCACCGCGGTCGACCGCAGTCACGGTGAGATTCAGAGAGTTGTTTCTACCGCGGTCGCGCCGCGGTTCATGGAGGGCCTTTTACCGCGGTCGCGCCGGAGTGACGATCTTCCGCGAATTTTCAACTTGCTTTTCCAATTTACTTAGTTTTTGCCTCGTTTTCACCTTACCAGATATGTTCTATGCCCCAGGCTTTTGCTCAACACCCTCCACAACTGTCCTACACACACAAAAACATGTTAAGAAAATACTACTATCATGGGTTGCCTCCCACGAAGCGCCTGCTTTAACTTCGTGGCACGACAAGTACAATAATCAATGGGTTGCCTCCCATGAAGCGTCTGATTTAACGTCGCGACACGACTATGCTACTCTGCTTAGGCTGGGCGCTTCCTCTTCTTCTTTCTTCCATGGAGCCTAGCATTTTTGCACGCTCTTAACAAGTCTCCTTTTTCATCTCTGGCCCTTTTCTCAATCATCTTTAAACCCTCAGCTTGCAACACCACCTCCCCTGGATCACTGCCATTCACATACAGAATTTGCTCTATACCTTTCAAGTTGACCACAGTAATCATGCACAGGTCCTCATAATGCTTTGGGAGTTTAAGTGCCTTGTACACATTAAAAGTGACCTCCTCATCGTCAACTCTCATTTTTAACTTCCCTGCCCTTACATTAATAATTGCTCCGCCCGTAGCTAAGAATGGTCGCCCCAAAATAATGGGCACTTCCTCATCGGCCTCGTAATCAAGCACAATGAAATTTAGCGGGCAGAATAAACTTTCCAACTCGAACTAACACATCCTCAATAATTCCTTCCGGCATAGCTAGCGACCTATCCGCTAAATGTAGAGTGATTGTAGTAGGTCTAAGCCTCCCTAATCCGAGTTTCTTGAACAAAGAAGATGGCATCAAATTTATACTAGCCTGTAAATCACACAAGGCTCTACCAACTTCTTTATTTCCAAGAGACAAGGGGATTGTGAAACTCCCAGGATCCTTCAACTTAGGAGGAAGCTTATTCTGAACTCTGGCACTGCACTCTTCAGAAAGTGCAACTGTTTCGAACTCTACATGTCTTCGTTTGTTTGCCACAAATATCTCTGAGATACCTTTCATACTTAGTCACCTCCAGCAAAATTTCCACCAAAAGGCAAATTCACACTCACTTGGCTTAACATATCTAAGAATCTCTTGTACTTAGCATCATCTTTTTGCTTCTGCAGTCTTTGTGGAAACGGAGGTGGTGGCCTTGTCTCAATTACCGGCTCGGGTTCTTTATCATCTTTCTCATTCCCCTCAACTGTCTTGGAAAGTAATTCTCCTTCAGTATGAGTTGTATTCTTCTTTTTCTTTGGAGCTTCTTCTAGTGCTCTTCCATTTCTCAAGGTAATTGCATTGACTTGCGCCTTAGGATTAGGCTCAGTATCACTAGGAAGAGCCCCTACTGGTCTGTTATTTTGGGAACTCGCAAGTTGTCCCATTTGGCGTTCCAAATTTCTCATTGTTGTTGCTTAGGCCTGGTGATCAGCCATTATTTTCTGATTGAAAGCAAGTTGGTCGTTCATTATTCTTTTCATAATCTCCTCAAGGCTAGCTGGTTGTTCATCTCGAGGTGTCTTGTATTGTTGCTGAGGTGCATGAGGTGCTGGAGGCCTGTAATTACTCTGAGTGCCTTGATTTCCACCCCAAGAGAAGTTTTGGTGTTCCTCCAGCTGGGATTATAATTGTTCCCATATTGATTAGCTTGCCCACTATTTTGATTTCCCACATAGCAGACAAACTTTGGATTGGCTGGGCATGAGTCACTCGGGTGACCCTCTCCACAAACATCACAAAAGACTTGGACATGTTGTACTAGCTGAACCTGTTGGAATGGTTGAGATTGTTGCTTATTACTGATCAGGGTCATCTGATTGACTTGGTTAGTCAATGTCAAAATCTGAGCTGTCAATGCTGAGACAACGTCTAATTCAAGAACCCCAGGTGACTTTTGAACCACATTCCTTCCCATCTCACCTTGCCAGTCTAGATTTCTCTTGGATAATTTATTCAACAAAGCAAATATTTCATCATAATTCTTCTCCAATACCTGACCTCCAGCTACTGCTTCTACCACAATTTTTGTTTGGGGATGGAGTCCCTCGATGAATGTGTGGAACAACACCTCGTTTGTCTGATTGTGATGAGGACAGTCTCTGAGTAGCCCCTTAAATCTCTCCCATGCTGAATACAAAGACTCGCCTGCTTTCTGCTTAAAGGAGACTATCTAACTCCTGATCTTAGCAGTCTTGCCTAAAGGGAAGAACCTCGCCAGAAATTTCCTCGCCAAATCATTCCAGGATGTAATGGAATTGGCTAGTTCTGCCTTTAGCCATCGATTCGCTTCACCCAACAGAGAGAATGGGAAAAGCGTAAGCCTCACATAATCTAGAGTAACCCCGTTAGTGATATAAGTATCACTAATCTCCAAGAAGTTCAGAATGTGCTGCTGTGGATCCTCGTGCGGAAGACCCATAAACTGCCCATTTGCATGAAGTAGCTGGATCATGCTCTACTTTAGCTCAAAGTGCCCAATGATTCTGGGCTTCACGATATTGGAGGTAACATAGCAATACTGGGCATTGCTACCTCCTGAACCGCCATGTGCTGCTCCTCTGCCATGTTCACAGGAATTTGAACGAAGTATTGAATATTGTGTGTATCTCTTTCTTCCCTCAACCTCCTGTGAAATAACCTCTCAAGTTCGGGGTCAAAGACGTCAAGTCTGTCCTCGCTTCTGACCCTTCACATTCAATTAGAGTTCCTAAGATTAGAACAACGATCAAGTAATGTTAGAATAGATGAAATAAACAATTAAAGTAACGACTAGAAAGTAGTCTATTTTCAAGTCCCCGGCAACGACGCCAAAAACTTGTTTCTCCCAAACGCACACGCAAGTAGACGTGGCCGTACAAGTAATATAATGATAAATCGGATTGTCGAATCCACAGAGACTTGTATAAACTACTCACAACTTCACTATAATTGTTATTCAACCAAGCCAAAATAAGATCCAATAGTGTAATTATGCGAAACTAAAATTCTAGGAATTTACTAATTATCAAGTAACGAAAATGTTGATATGTATTCAGTAGAGACAAATATTCCAGGGTTGTGATTTTTTAACCATTCGTATTGTATTCTAATTAATTCTCCCTTTCATATAATTCACTTATGATTGCTAATTAATCGATAGTTGTTCTCATAGCCTTCTCCCGAAGCACTACTCGCCTATTCTCAATAGATTAACGCCTATATTCCTGTCACGACCCGAAATCCCACCATTGGGCCATGACTGCGTCTAACGTTGGACCCGCTAGACAAGCCAACGTATACAATATTATTAATGTACTAACATTAAAATGCAGAGTTTAAGTAAAGCATCTAATATTACTTTTTCAAATGCAGAAGCAGATAAATTCTGAAAATAATCAAAACACTAATAACACGATTCATTAACAATATCCCAGCACCTGGAGTCACTAACTCACGGACTGACTAAGAGGTTACTAAATACAAAATCTGAATAAATAATACATAAATTGTCTGAGAACTAAAATAAGACAGAATAGAGAGATAAAGATAGAGGAGACACCAAGGCCCACGAACGTCTGCGGGTCTACCTTGTAATCTCTGAAGTGGACTGAAGGATACTCCCTCAATCAGTGTCCACTGGGTCCGGCTGCGGGATCTGCACAACATAGAGAAGTGCAGGTGTAGCATCAGTACAAGGTAGCCTGAGAAAGTGCCGAGCCTAACCCCGGCCGAAGTAGTGGCGAGGCTAGACACGACAACGATAATCTACCTGTACAATTCTACAAAAAATATAGCAAAGAAGTGACAATTATTTAACAGATAAGCAAGGGATATGGGGACAAGTAAGGGGGCAACAGGTAATTAGCAAAATGAGATGTTGAGTACAATAAAGAAGCAGATAAATGAATAGCACGTCATCACCCTTCGTGCTTTACTCTCGTCCTCACTATGCAACAGATAAAAATACATGAAATGCTTGCAATAATAAATGAAATGAATGGCACGACATCACCCTTCGTGCTTTACTCTATTCCTCACATTGCAATAAATAAATAATGAGTGATATGAATGAATGGCACGGAAACACCCTTCGTGCTTTACTCTCTTCCTCACATTGCGATAAATAAACAATGACTGATATGAATGAATGGAATGACATAACCCTTCGTGCTTTACTCTCTTCCTCACATTGCAATAAATAAATAATGAATGATGTTAATGAATGGCACGACATCACCCTTCGTGCTTTACTCTCTTCTTCACCCAAGTAATATCGACAACAAATCACAAATTTGGCAAGGAAATCAATTACCGGAATTCAATTCACAACTACCCGACATGGGGAATAACAATCAAAGTCAAACACATTTGCCCGACAAGGGTCTCAGCTATAACCAATTCCTTACGAGTACATAACTTCCCAAAAGAACTAATTCATAACACGATAATCATTGAGGCAATAACAAGGAATTAAGCAAAAATGGACTCACGGGCATAGGTACTCGTCACCTTACCTATGCATTGAACATGATAAACATATAACACATAGAGCACAATACCTATTCCCTCACCAAAGTTAGGCAAGACACTTACCTCGGGTCCAAAATATAGCAATCAACCCTCTAACACCGCCTTTCCTTTAGAATTCAACTCTGGAATGGTATTATCTAGACAAAATTAACTCAAGTGTATCAATAATGACTCAATAAATCAATTTCATAGCCTAATTACCCATTTCCAAACATTCTTCCAAAAATACTAAAATTCGACCCCGGGCCCGCTTGGTCCAAACACGAGGCTCGGACCAAAACCCAATTACCCCTACCCCCACGAGTTAGAATATATAATTTGTTTTGAAATCCGACACCAAATTGGGGTTGAATTGCCAAAAATTCCCAAAAACCTAACTCTACCCAAAACCCCTAATTCCTACTTTGATTTTAGGATTTTAGGCCTAGATTCTAGAGTGAAATCTTGTAAAACGAATTTAAGGAGTAAAGAAAATGAGTTAGAAATCACTTACAAATGTTTTGGAGAAGAAAGAGTGTTTGAAAAATCGCCTCTTATGTTTTTAGGGCTTTGAAATATAAAAATAACTGAAATTCCCGTATAATTATATCCATTTCAGGTCCGCCACCGCGGTCAGCGAAAAAACGACCGCGGCCCCGGTAGCAAATCACAAGGAAAGCTGAAGAAATCGAGAAAAAATGACTGCAGTGACATGCTTTAGTATTTTGGCCATAACTTTCTCTACAAACGTCAAAATTACAATTTATTTACCTTTCTAGAAACTAGACACGAAGGGATACAACTTTCGTTTTTGAATCATCTCAACATTCCTTGTAGATAAAAACATATAAGCCTCCGAAGTCGGACCAGTGACCTAGCCCCTCCACCGCGGACCGCGAAAACATGACCGCGGCCGCGAAGCTCCCCCTCAGGTCCCCCACCGCGGCCAGCGAAAAAAGGACTGCGGACCGCGGTGGTGGGTTCAGAGGAATGACCCCTCGGACCTGCAGCAGTTATATTTTAGCCTAAGGACACCCCGGGACCTACCCGGGACCCACCCGGGACCCACTCGAGCCCTCGAAACTTCAAATCGAGCATTCCAGCAAGTCCCAAATCATCCCACAGACTTATTCGAGTAATGAAACCACCAAAATAACATCAAAAACAATGAATTAAACTTCAAAATCCATAAAATTTTCTCAATCTTCATAAACTATCAAATTTTCTATTTTTTGATCCGGAACAGGTCAGACCAAGTCCGTTTTACACCGAGTTTTACAGATAGCTCATATAACACATATTAAACCTGTTCCGGGCTCCGGAACCATAATACGGGCCAGGTAACATAGGTTTCTCATAAAAATTCATTTTCAAAAGTCATTATTATTTTTAGAAAATAATTTTCTTTAAAAAATCATTTCTCGGGCTTGAGACCTCGGAATGCGATTCCGGGCATACGCCCAAGTCCCATATTTTCCTACGGACCCTCCGGGACCGTCAAATAACGGGTCCGGTTCCGTTTACCAAAAATATTGACCAAAGTCAACTTTAATCAATTAATTATTATAAATTTCAACTTTTCATCAAGTTTTCACATAAAAGCTTCCCGGCTACACGCCTGGGCTGCACACACATATCGAGGTGAGATTAACGGAGGCTTTCAGGCCTCAGAACACAGATTTAGCTAAATTAACATAGTAGGACCTTGTAGGTCATCACAATTCCTATGAAATTAATCTATCAGAATGCATTAAGATTACGATATCTAATTAAGCACAGTGACTAGGTATATTCCTATCCTTAGCCACAAATCCGCTCCCCTTGAGGGTTAAGATCGCGCTCTCTTCAACGCTTCTCTAATCTATACACGGCTTTTCCAAGCATAACATAGATAGTATATAGAACCTAACTGCTGGCCAAACAATTAAGCAATTAAACACCAAATTAAAGAAACAACCTTATATTGAGCGAATTGTAATCAAGGTCAAATTAATGTCGAAACACAATATTCATGGCTAATCACAACCCCAGTACAATGGCTGTTTAGACACTCATGCTCAAATATGACAAAACCCAATAGAAATCATACTACTCAAGGCAAGAGATGAAAAAAGAAGAAGATTTGAAGGTCTAATTGTTCCAATCTTCTCTCACAATGAAGTATTCTCTAATTTGCTGCTCAAAAACTAGTCTCTCCCCTCTCTTGGGCGGAATTCTACTACTTATATAGGGTTTGGGGCAATAAAATCCCGTGTTTGCACTTTTAGTCCCTGAATTTCCAGTGATTCTTCGTGGTCGGTTAATTTTTCTAGCTTCAGATGCTTCCACCGCTGTCGCACCGCGGTCGACCGCGGTCGCGGTGGCCTGCCTTCAGTTCTCTTCTCGCTTAATGTTCAGTGCAATTCATGAATATCATTGTGATTGGCCTCAAATCTCCATAGTTGACTTCAATTTGCTCCAATGTCCTCTCCTCGTGACATGTAACCTCCAAATCACAAAAGACACTAATCAGAATATTTTTTATCAATATTTACATTAAAACAACACAAAGTGTGGTTCTTTAGGGGCATAATTATAGTTAAATCCACCTATAATCAGTGGCATACGAGCTTGATTTGCCTTCAGAATTGGAAGCAGTCCATCCTGTGTTTCATGTATCTATGTTGCAGAAGTGCATTGGAGATCATTCACGTATTACTCCCATTGAGGATATTCACATTGCTGGAGACTTATCTTATGAAGAGGTACCCGTAGCTATTTTAGATCGGCAGGTAAGAATGCTTCGAACTAAAGAAGAGGCTTCCGTGAAAGTGTTATGGCGAAATAACAACATCGAGGAAATGACCTGGGAAGCTGAGGAGGAAATGAGGAAGAAGTACCCCCACCTATTTATGACTTAAGTTGAGTCGCATTTAAATAATTAGAAATTATTTCTTTACAGCAACTTAATTGGATTTTAAATGACTTGAAAGTGCAATTTAAATTTCTTATTGCGAGATATCTATACGAAGCCTAATATTTTGAATCTTCAGAATTTGATTTATGCTTTGCAAATGTAACAAAATATAGCCTCGCAAAGAAAAGAAATAAAACCAAGGAATTGACTTGACCCATACACGGACGAATGGTCTTAGGGGGGGGGGGGGGG
>ML249407.1:8423-71702 GCA_005239495.1 Nicotiana undulata | reverse complement strand
CTGTGGGGGTGTTTTTTTTTTGGGGGGGGGGAAGAAAGAGGTGGGGGGGGGGGTAGGGGGATTTTGGGGGGGGGGGGGGGGGGGGGGGTGATTGATAGTGAGGTGGCTGGGAATTATAAGTGTTGTAGACGGAAGCGGGTTGTGAATATATATGTGGGGTAGGTTGATATGTGGGTTGTTGAGATTGGAATGTGGGTGGTGGAGCTTGGTAGGAAGGTGAGGGTGCTTGGTAGTTTAGGGTTGGCTGATATGTGAAGGGATTTGGCTTGTTGTGCAACCATTAAGGCTCCCACGTCTCTCTTCATAGACACACTATCGGACTGTAAAGCTTTGTTAGTGGCTTGCAAAGCTTCAAAATTTTAACCATACCGTTCTTGATACCTTCTTCAATTCGCTCTCCCAATTTGATAATGTCGGAGAACTTGTGGCCTTCAACCATTATTAGCCGTTCATAATATTGCGAATCCTGAGCTCGGACAAAGAACTTATTCATATGTTCTTCCTCTAAAGCATGTCCGACTTTAGCAGCTTCCGACCTCCAACGAGTAGCATACTCGCGAAAGGTTTCTGTGGGTTTCTTCTTCATGTTTTGGATGTAAAACACATCTGGTGTGTTCTCAATATAGAATCTAAACCTGTCCATGAAGTTTGTTGCCATGCCTACCCAGTTGGACCATTTCTTAGGGTCTTGGCTAATGTACCAAGATAGTGCATCTCCTTTCAAACTCCTCATGAACAGCTTCACGTGGATCCTTTCGTCTTTTCCTACGCCAACCAACTTATCACAGTAGGTCCTCAGATAGACCCTCGGATCACCAGCGCCATCAAACATATCGAACCCTTGGGTAGTTTGACATCAGGTTGTATACAGAGATCTTCATAGTTCAAACCTTCAATTCCCTTGACTCCCTCGACACCCTGAACTCGGCTAGTCAGCTTCCTAAGTTCTTCAGCCAGATTCTTGATAAGCAATTCCTTCTCATCAGATTCAGAGGTATGTGAGATAGGCGGAATGGAGTGGGTAACAGTTTCTACGTAGATGGGATTGTTGTAGGAATGGAAATGGTCTTTTGTGTGATTTTGAGGCTCCGAGAGTGGAGGCGGAGTGTTGTGGTGGCAAGTGTTGCATGGTGCTGGAGGTGTTTGGTTCTTTGGGGGAGTGGCGTGATGATGAAGTGAAGGGTGATTTAGTTGTTCTGGGACATTCTGTGGTGGTGTAGGGTTGATGTAAGGGACGTTGAGGGAAAATGACATATTGGCCAAATTCCGAACCTGGTCGATCTCCTCTTGAAATTTCAGCAATTTCTGTTCTAATGGTTACATATTTTCATGCAAGACTTGAATACCCCGGCCGTCAATGGCCTCTATCTGTTTGACCGTATATTCCTTTCTGATACCGCTAGATTCTTCCATCTGACTTTTGCCCTTGTTTCTGCCTTTGGGAGGACTGAGAAGAGGAGTAGGTGGAAGCCCTTTGGATCTTGTGCGGTAGGCGGATGATGGCAGAATGTACGAACTAACCTTTGGGGAAGGGGATAATAATTAAAAGAGAAACAAACAAAAGGTAACCGAGTCAGTGAGGATTATGAAAAATATTGCATAAATTAAACATGAAATGCGAAAATGTAAAGGGTATCCTAAGTTGGGGACCTCTTTGTGCCCGAGGTAGGCCTATAGATTAATTGATTCGGGGAACTTCAAATGCTAAATGCCTCATTTTATTGATAGAAAATAGACAAATCTTTAAGATGACTCTAAATATGCGAAAATAAAAGGCACTAATGGCCATAGGCCTTATTACATTAATGAAGAAAAGAAGACACCC
This sequence comes from Nicotiana undulata, assembly GCA_005239495.1. Lineage (NCBI taxonomy): Eukaryota > Viridiplantae > Streptophyta > Magnoliopsida > Solanales > Solanaceae > Nicotiana > Nicotiana undulata. The sequence goes on along the minus strand of ML249407.1, from coordinate 69,877 downwards.
CTATCTACTTGGTCCCAGAAGGACATTCCCAGATTCGACATTCTTGCTTCCCTCGATCAGCTTTCCCAACTCGCGAAGTCTTAACAGTAGGTAGGTTCTGGCTAAGTATCCCCTTCAGTTCCCTCAGCCTTTTGGCAAGTCTCAATCCTTTTGATGAATTTCTCCTCCATTTCAACTATACTTTGCTCCAGGTAACTCAATCTCTAGTTGGCACTGACAGCCATGTCCTTCCATTCCTCAATCAACCTTTTGTTGGACTCATGTATCTTGTGGTGATCATCCTCACATTCACAGATCCTTTTGCACAATTGGTTGTACTTGACTTGTGCTTCAGCTTTTTCGTCTATGATCCGGTGACCTCGAACGAACCCCGGCTCGATTCGACCACCCAAATATTCTGCTAACCAACCAAGATAGAAAGGAGTGCAACCGGTGTGATACCTGCCTGGCTTGACAGTGTCATTTTCAAGCCTAATCTTGCACTACCATAGGTGCTGAGCTTGGCACTTGTGAGGGCTATCATCATTCTGAAAGTCTGCTCGAAGATGACTCATTTTCTCGACCTTAGGTATGACCTGCTTCCTACCTGCTTGCCTCATAACTCGCAGAGGGATGTAAGGGTATGTCCCCCTCAGACCAATCAATATCATAAATGAAGCATCTCGGGACCGAATGATGAACTCGTCTGTCGAAAACCACTCGAACATCCATTGAAACTGATCCTCGGTTAAGTTACCAAATAACTCAACCCATCCTTCGGCATTCTCCGGCTGAGCGAACATGTCGGGAGTATAGTTCATTCGCTTTGGGTGATTTAAAGCGATATGGTCATCCCAAATCCTTTGATGGATGTCTTGTCGGTATTCACCTTTTTGCAGATTTTCTATGAGCCAGAGTTGGAGTAATAAGTTGCAACCTTCGAAATGCCTTGCTCCTCGTTGAGACATTTCTAGGGCCCGATACATATCTGCGATGATCACGGGCACAATGTTGAAGTCTTTCCTGTCTATCCCTTCCATTAGCGTCTTAGTTACCATGGCCAACCTAGTATTGATTCTTTCCTTCTTCATTAGGAACACAATCAAACCCAAAAAGCACGCCATAAACATGAATACTCAGCGATTGATATGTCCCAGAGAGGTGTCGGCAAACTCCTCTTGGTAGGTGCAGTACGATTTGCTGTGACCGTACCTGTCATACAAATATTCCAAAAGGACGTATGAATCCTTCAGACACACCAATTCTTGATTCTTCTTCAAACCCATCATTTTGAGGAAACCCCTGCCCGTGCGGTTTTCAGGCATCGGCTATCCTCCTATCTCTTCTAATAAGGGTGTCATTTCAAGATACCCAAAACGGAACACGGACCTATCGCAGTCACAAAAAAGAGTAGCGGCCTCTATCATCATTTTGTTTGGCTGGATATCTAGAAGAGATGGTAGATTGCCCAAGTGTTTCCTGACAAGAGTTTTGTCACTAGAGTGGAGGTCTTCCCACCAATTCAGCAGCCTAGGGTGAATATTGGCAACCATGCCGAATATGGGGACTTCATGCCTCATTTTCTGCATAACAGAAAAGGTTAGGCCCTTTACCCCACCAGACTCGACTATTTAACACCAATAATTAGCAGGAAGCATTTAGTTCTCCAAATAAATGCATAGAGCGTGAGGGTGTCCGTTTGGGTTCTAGGGAAATCTAGTGGACTTTGGACAAGGCTGTCTTAAAGGCTATTGTGCGGACAACACGTTAACCTGGCTAAGTTTGACCATGATGCATGCAACAGTATAACGGAGTAAGGTTTCTATGAGGTTTTAGACTGGTACCCTTGAGCGGACAACTCAAAGGGGAAGGCACGGAACTGGCGACTGCACCGGTGTCGACTAGTTTTACCGCAAATACGCCTTTCCGAATTTAGGGGGTAGTAATATAGGAATAGAGCAGCATTGTAAACGTTGCTATAGAATTTTGTTTGGCACGAGTGGAGTATGAATGTCGAGCATGATATGCAATAAATAAGCATTTCAACAGATAATCATGTATTTGCACGTTAAGAAATGCGGTAAATACAACAGTTATGATTAAAAGCAATTACAGAAGGGAAACAAAGAGACATGTTAGTTCTGTTCATGTGGAACAAATATTTGAGAGAAGTAAACAATTAACGGCATGTAATAGGGAAGAGGAAAGGGTGCAAAAATTTAAACAACATTAAAGGTCCAAATTCACGAAATAATTTGCAACGGTAAAAGCCTAGGTATAATCCCCAGCATAGTCGCCATGCTGTCGCGCCCCCTTTTTCCCCTCTTAGAGTGGAGAGATTGGGTTTATGACATTTTGGACAACTCCTTTTGAAGGAAGAGGGTTAAAAGGAAGAGTCGCCACCTAACGATTTTTACGGTGCGTTAGGCCACCTAGATTAGTTAACTCATAAGACTAGTTTGCATTACCAGAGATTGGGTAAGGGCTTGAAGTTATCCCAAGGGGAAGGTATTAGGCACCCCTTAGGATCCACAACTGTGGTTCTCGGCCAAATTGTTTTCGTGAATTTAGACAAATAAGAAAATAACAGATAAGGCTCACATAAGAGGGGATTTCAAACAAGTATTGAAGTTTTATCAAAAGTTGAAAGAAATCAAAAAGTAAATATTTAGAAAATACGTCCTAGGTTTAAAGTAATATGGATCACATCAATGCAATACCTGATAGGCAGAGCTACACGTGGTATTAGCGCACCGGTCATCATATCCATATTCTACCCTTTACCACCCCGCGAAGGTATTTAAAATGCGCGTTGGTCACGAAACTTATTGCGTGCTATTACCCGTCCCATCCTATCAGTCCTAGAGGAAGTTAGGGACTACTATTCCTAGAGGGTGAGTACTAGGCTGAACCCCTAGGTTAAAAGGAGAAAATTCTAAATGACAAACAATTAGGACTGCAAATACAAGAAAGAACATAGAGGCAGATACGAGGCTCAAGTATTCCTCCATAAGTTATACACATAATTAGCACGACTCAACCACAAATGAGGTCTTACACTTTAGAACCTAAGGCATGATATCTAGGCGAAAATATAGTAATGAGGCAGTGTTACTACAGAGTTTCAGAGAAACGATTTTTACCATTTTCAAACTATTGATTTCTTTTCTGTAATAAGCAAGACAATACACAAAAGAAGAATAGTTTTCCAGTTTTAACAAGTGTTAATACCTAAAGTTTTCCTACGCGTATTAAAATACTCCAATTATACTACCTAGTTTCAGAAGATAATAGTTATACAGGGTGAGTCTGTTTTATTATTACGAGGCTAAGAGTTTAACAAGTATGGATGCAGGTCCTGAAAACATGATATCTAAATGCAGGCAGGTGGTAGAATGATGCAAACCTATACATGCTGTTCTAGATGCATGAGCGTTTTCATCATTAGAATCTATTTTTTAGCGAGATTCATTAGCACATTCTTTTGAATGAAAGAAGAACATACATAGATGTAATTCCTTTTAAGTTGTTGAAACCTAATACAGTATTTCTAAGTGTTCACAGCAGTATGTTTTTTTAAAACACATGATTTTGGCATAGATAACATGAGCATGTTGAGAACGAAGTCCTAAGGTAACATGATTTCTAATGCAAGATTCGATAGTTGATGTTATTATTTAACCTAAAACATGATTTCTAGATGAAGCAATTGTGAAAATGTAGAGGTAGTAACATTATAACGACCATTTCTATTGTTGCTTTACTAGGAACATTATTTCTAAGTGGATATGAGTACGATAGGGATGCTGAAATAAATAAACCTAGACATCAGGGTATCTAATGCATGAATGAAAGGTATTCCTAAGCATGGTGGCTATTGCACATATAAGAGTAAACCTACAAGCATGGTTTCTACCCGTATCTATACGAAGCATGCATAACCCCACCCATTTCACTATCCAACCCCAGAATCGTTTTTACAATTAATTATTACAGACCAGCTTTGCATAAATTACATAAGTAAATAGGAAAATTAAGAAGTTACACTATAGGGAGCCTCACAGTAGGCCCAAGTCTCCAGATCCAACAATTCCATATGCCGTGACCTTTTATAATTCAGGTGTGTCAGAGTTCCTAAGGACCTCAGAGGATCCCAGGCAATGCTCACACCCCGGGTATCCTAGCCAGGAATGAGTAAGTGCAGTGTTGAATGCTAACCTTGTGTGTCAGAGTTCAATGGGTACTCAAATGGTCCCCAAGGCAGTGCTCACACGAAGAGGATGAACTTAGAAACTAGGAGTGGTGAGATGTGCTCATAGTTTTTAGAAATAGTTGAGTTGAAAAGAGTTTTCTGACATAATTGTTTTGAAAAAAATAGCTTTAGAGAACAACATAAGAGTTTGTTTTATGAAACTAGTTTGAAGAGGAAATGAGACAAGACAATCAGCAACTTAGAAAACATACATAGTTCAGGAAACAAACACAAACAAGGAAAAGGGAATTGGGGACAAGTAATACATCTGTGAAAGCATAGTTGCACATAAGTTAACATCAGAGAAGGCTTACATAACTTAACTAGTTACAACAATGATCTATCACAAATGTTCATGCCAAAGAGTTTATTAGCATTAGATTGAGGGGGTGCCAGACAGAGTTACACATTAAGTTCAAGGAAAAGGTTCAGAATTACATAGTAACTAGGTATCATGAGTACATGCTTGTAGTGTCAGGAATCAGGGGGTAAGGCAGATTCATAATGAAACATATAAGAAAAGTACTGGACATGCTGAACTGAAGGGGAAAAGAAGTCACATAGACAAGTAGACATGCTAAACACAGAGGGAAAGAGAGATCACATAGACAAAATAAACATGCTGAACTAAAGAGAGATCACAAAGACATACTAGACATGCTAATTGCAAGGCAAACATCAGAACCACAAGTAGAAGCATAAGAGACATATAATGAGTCTTAATACAGACAGAAGCATATTGTTTTAGATGATGTAGGCTTAAACTGAAACCATACCAGTTTAAATGAGAGAAATGAAGAGCAGCAAAGTGAAGAGAGGAATATCATTAGTGTGTAGATGCAACAGAACAGTAGGGCAGCAGAGCAATAGCACAAAATAATCACTCAGTTTTGGCTTGCAGCCAACTGAGTTGCAAGTAACAGAAAGAGAAGCAAAACAATATGTGTGTGTTTGTAAGAGAGAGCTTAGAACACTGTGTCTTGTTCCTTGTCTTGTTATTGAAAGACTAAAAGTATATATAGTTTTGAAACTAGGCAGTAAATAAGGCAGAGATCATAGTTAAGTAGTAAATTATGTAATTAATACCAATAAGAATCAATTAAGACTCGGACTCCCTTTAATTAGGGAGTTGTCACGCCCCAAAACTAAGGGACACGACTGGCACTCGACCGGGTAGCCCCAGTCAAGCGGACCTGGATTTCTTTTTCCTTCCCACGTATTACCCCGAAATTTCCGATGTACATTATTCAGTTACAATTAAGACACATTCTTACAATCTGAAATTAAACCATAGAATTCTGTCATTACCAACATGTAGTACAATACTTACAAAATACACGTAAAACACACAATTTTACTTTACGTGGTCTACAAGTCATTCTTGCCCAAAATACATAAGTACCTAACCCACATTTCCTGTCTATGGAGCCTCTAAGGGTACGTAGGAGTTATATATAATACTTGTCGGTAACAAGGCTCCAGCTATACCTTACACAAATACCAAAATGAAAATCCGGAATAAAATGTGGCATGAATCACACTGGGCCCCGAGAGGAGAGGGGCTCACCAAATAAGCTGATAGGACGTAGAGGAGGCACTACTGACGGTGGGCTAGAGTACCTGCTATAGAACCACCTACAATCATCACAAGAATGTAGCGCCCCTGGCAAAGGAACATCAATACATTTGAATTGTACTGGTATGTATGAACAAACTTTACTCTAAGTAAACTCAATAATGCACAGGCAAGAGACAGACAGAGAGTCACACAATCACCGCACAAGACATAGAAAGATACACAATGGAAGTTCCACAATTTTCACTTCATCATAATCACAATCTCAATTCCACCCTTGTCCCTTCTCGCATTTCACCGTTATTTCTTCTGTTGCGGCGCGCAACCCGATCCCACCTGAAAATCACAATCATTTGTTGTGTTTCTGTTGCGGCGTGCAACCCGATCCCATCTGACAACTGTTACAGCGTGCAACCCGATCCTACCTGACAACTGTTGCGGCGTGCAACCCGATCCCACCTGACAATCACAATAAAACCCTTATCACTTCTCATGTCTCACCCTTATCTCCCCTGTTGCGGCGCGTAACCCAATCCCACCAAGAAATAACATCTCATATCAACGAAGGCAAATCACAGTTCAATCACAGAAGATTTCAGCAATAAGAATACAACTTCTTTACATAGCCTTTAGCATATACATTCATACTTTCGGGTTCATTATCCTCCTAGCACCGTTTTACATAGCATGGTAGTGTGGTGAACAACTAAAGACAGACAAGTAATACACTTTACGCTTCAACATAATTCGGACAACCAATTACACATATTCATAACACTACACGTACCGTATGCTCGAACACCATAAGTGATTTTACAAAGATTAAAGTTAGCCATACATACCTGGAGTCGAGTTTCCCTTTATCATTTCTATTGCAATTTACCAAACCGCCTAGCACCGACAATCTAGTTCACAATGCAACATATTTACCTTAGAATTAGGAGTCTCGAGTTCATTTGAGCATTTTATCAAACACTATGTGATCCCTTAGATTTACTAAACCCTTTTTAGTGAAAGATTACTCTACTTGCTTCCCTTTGCTAGGTTATGGAAGATTATTCACATGCATGCAAGGTCCCAACTTTTCATCCCCAAGAACCAAGCTATGTGTGCTTTATTCTTAGTTAAATCCCTGGAATTTGAGAAAATAGGGTGAAGGCTTACCTCTTATGATGAAGAAGATGACTACTACTTGATAAATTCCAAGCATGGTTAGAGATGGAGGACCAATTTGGGGAAGATGAGGACTTCTTTCTCTAGAACCCACTCTCACTTCATTCTATTTTGTTCAGAAACCAGTTAAATGAAAGGGGCATGGGTTAAATGATACTGGGGTCGGGTATAAAAATTTAGAAAATTAAAAGACCGTGTCGAATATGCGGCTAGGAATGCGATCGCATTCCTGACATGCGGTCTGCATATTGGACCGCAGAATGGCCCCCTGGTGAGCCAAAATTTGGAAACATTCTGCCCGTGTATACGGTCCGCATACATGTTATGCGATCGCATTGTGCGACACATAACACCCCATCAGCTGGGTAGTGATCTGCCCGTGTATGCGACCATTATGCGGTCAGCATACACGTTATGCGATCCCATAGTGCGTCGCATAACACCCAAATTTCTTGAAAAATTAAGTTCTTTAAAATCCCGGGCTACTTTTACAAAATCAAGGTCCGTTTTAAGAATTTCCACAGAGATAAAAACTCTGGGACTTATTCGGGCATTATCTTAAGCAAGAAATTTTACGGGTCTTTACATTCTTCCTCCCTTAAAAATCATTCGTCCTCGAATGATGATTTTGGAAATCATTTGGTTTTTGAAAACATGATATGCAAACTTCCCAATTTACACTAACTCCAGTATTTTCAGAAAATTTTGCCAGAGTCTCCTTTTTATTTAGACCTATCCACCTGACAGAGAGCCCCCGAAACACATTTCCAAGCATCATTACACAATTTTTGTTATCCCTACAACTGGTATACCATTCATTACCTCAACACTTGCACATATCCAATTACCATGACAAATACATATAGCTCATCCTCTTTTCATCACAAATTGGCATAAGATTCAATTAGTGGCACATAATTTGCACATAACTTTGGGCCATTTCAGTGCGCCCCATACAGTTCAATCACCTCAATAGATCATAGACAATTCTTTTAACCATTACCAATCTACACTACCATTAATCACTTACTTAGCACATTTGTTTCACGAAGCTTTTATTTGCTTTAAAGGTGGCACACCACCTATTTACCGACTTTGCATACAGTTTTAGCATGCATTGGAAAGTTACAGCAATAAGGCAATTAGGAGAGGAAAGAAAAAAAATGGGGTGCCTTTGCACGAATTTGAGTACAACATCAAATTGCCTTGGAACCATAATTCACACAATCACTAATACACTTGCTCAAACAGATGGGGGTATTTTTCTTTCATTTCTTTCTCTGTTTCCCACATGGCATCCTCGACTCGTTGACTTTGTCACAACACTTTAACAGAAGCAATCTCTTTGTTTCTCAATCTACGGACTTGCCTATCAAGAATAGCAATCGGAGCCTCTTCGTATGATAGCTCTTCATTAACCTCAATAGTCCCAACTGGCACGATGGCGGATGGATCTCCAACCACTTTCTTCAACATAGACACATGGAACACTGGGTGCACTANTTCTCTGTTTCCCACGTGGCTTCCTCGACTCGTTGACTTCGTCACAACACTTTAACAGAAGCAATCTCTTTGTTTCTCAATCTACGGACTTGCCTATCAAGAATAGCAATCGGAGCCTCTTCGTATGATAGCTCTTCATTAACATCAATAGTCCCAACTGGCACGATGGCGGATGGATCTCCAACCACTTTCTTCAACATAGACACATGGAAAACTGGGTGCACTAATGACATTTCATGGGGCAATTCTAACCTATAAGCCACCCGTCCTATCCTTTGAGCAATCCGATATGGCCCGACGTACCTAGGGCTCAACTTCCATTTCTTCTTAAACCGCATCACTCCCTTCATGGAGGACACCTTTAAGAACACCCAATCATCTACCTGGAACTCAAATTCTCTTCGACGAAAGTCCGCATAGGATTTCTGATGACTCTGAGCAGTTTTCATCCTCTCTTGAATGATTCTAACTTTTTCCATAGCTTGGTGCACAAGATCTAGTCCTAACAATTCTGCTTCACCAACCTCGAACCATCCGATCAGAGATCTACACCTCCTTCCGCACAATGCCTCAAACGGGGCCATTCAGATACTAACATGGAAGTTGTTATTATAAGCAAACTCGACAAGCGGCAAATGATCATCCCAATTTCCCTTGAAGTATAAAACACAAGCCCGTAGCATATCCTCGAGCGTCTGAATAGTCCGCTCTGCCTGACCGTCAGTCTGTGGATGGAAAGTCGTGCTGAGATTTACCTGAGTACCCAAACCTTGCTGAAGTTTTCGCCAAAAATTAGCTATAAACTGGGCCCCTCGATATGAGATAATAGAAACTTGAGTGCCATGAAGTCTAACTATCTCCTTGATGTACAATTGGGCATACCGTTCCGCTGTGTCGGTGGACTTCGCTAGCAAAAAGTGAGCTGATTTCGTGAGTCGATCCACTATCACCCAAATCGAGTCGAACTTGCACTAAGTGTGAGGTAACCCTACCACGAAATCCATATTAATCATTTCCCACTTCCATGTTGGTATTTCCACAAGCTGGGTTAACTCAACGGGCCTCTGATGCTCGGCCTTCACCTACTGACAATTTGAACTTTTGGATACATGGTCCGCCACATCCCTCTTCATACCGCTCCACCAATAAATTTCCCGTAGATCATGATACATTTTCGTAGAACCTAGGTGCACAGAATACCGGGAGCTATGAGCCTCCGCCATTACCCTTCCCCGAAGATTATCTACATCTGGAACACATAGTCTACCTTGACATCGCAACACTCCATCATTGCTGCCGAGTGAAAGTGCCAAAATCTTTCCATTCAGAACTGCCTCTTTCAACTGTGCCAATGCTGGATCAATAAACTGTTTCTCATTGACTTCCGCTACAAGTGACGATTCTGCCCCATTATGCACCATAACTTCCCCTTTGCTTGAGGTCAAAAGAAAAACCCCCAAACTGGCCAATTGATAAACCTCCTGAGCCAAGGGCCTCTGATCCTCTTCCAAATGAGCCAAACTACCCATAGACTTCCAACCGAGAGCATCGGCCACCACATTCGCCTTTCCTGGATGGTACAAGATGTTCATATCATAATCCTTAAGCAATTCTAACCACCTCCGCTGCCTTAGATTCAGTTCCTTCTGCTTGAATAAATACTGAAGACTCTTGTGGTTTGAGAACACTTCCACATGGACTCCATAAAGATAATGCCGCCAAATTTTTAATGCAAACACCACAGCTGCGAGCTCCAAATCATGCATCGGATAATTCTTCTCATTATTCTTGAGTTGCCTTGAAGCATACGCTATGACCTTCCCATGTTGCATCAACACACACCCCAAACCAACCCTTGAAGCATCGCAATAAACCACAAATCCCTCTATACCTTCTGGCAAGGTCAATACCGGTGCCGAAGTCAATCTCGATTTCAATTCCTGAAAACTTTTCTCACAAGCTGCGGACCACTTGAACTTCACTGCTTTCTACGTCAATTTAGTCAATAGGGAGGCGAGGGTAGAGAATCCCTCCACAAACCTCCGATAATACCCAACTAGACCCAAGAAACTGCGAACCTCCGTCGGGGTCGTTGGTCTAGGCCAATCATTCACTGCTGCGATCGTCTTGGGATCAACCTGAATCATTTCTCTGGAAACAGCATGACCCAAAAACGCGACTGATTCTAGCCAAAACTCACATTTCGAAAATTTAGCATACAGGTGGTGATGACGAAGAGTCTACAGGACTGCTCTAAGGTGATTAGCATTATCCTCCCAACTCCACGAGTAGACAAGGATGTCATCAATAAAAACAATCACGAAGGAGTCTAGAAATGGCTTGAAAATCCGATTCATAAGATCCATAAAAGCTGCTGGAGCATTGGTCAGCCCAAAGGACATTACCAGAAATTCAAAATGACCATAACGAGTCCTGAAGGCGGTCTTAGGAATATCCTGCTCCCTGATCTTCAACTGATGATACCCAAACAGTAAATCAATTTTGGAGAAGAACCTCGCACCTTGCAATTGATCAAACAAATCATCTATTCGAGGCAATGGACACTTGTTTTTGATAGTGACTTTGTTGAGCTGTCGATAATCAATACACATCCGAAGTGACCCATCCTTCTTTCTAACAAATAGAACCGGAGCACCCCACGGTGACACACTCCGCCGAATGAACCCTTTATCCAAAAAATCCTTCAACTACTCATTTAACTCCCTTAACTCTGCTGGCGCCATTCTGTATGGTGGAATAGCTATTGGCTGCGTATCTGGTAGTACATCAATCCCAAAATCAATCTCTCTATCTAGCGGAATCCCTGGAAGCTCATCCGGAAATACTTCAAGAAACTCATCCACAATTGACACAGACTCGGGGGCCGACACTTCTGAAGCGGTGTCCGCGACTCGGACCAAATGATAGATACACCCCTTCTTAATCATCTTCGAGGCCTTAAGGCAGGAGATAAACCTACCTTTCGGCACCACACCATTCCCCTTCCACTCAATAACCGGCTCATTAGGAAACTCGAGTCTCATGACTCTCGTTCGGCAGTCGAGCTTAGCAAAGCACGAATAAAGCCAGTCCATTCCCATAATAATATCAAAATCTACCATCTCAAGCTCAATAAGATCGGCCGTGGTAACGCGACCACATACCGTGACAACACAATTCTTATAGACTCGCGCTGCTGTAATAGAATCACCAACCGGAGTCGATACAGAGAACGGCTCATGAAGATGTTCGGGTTCTATCCCAAAACTTGAAGCAATAAACGGGGTAACATAGGACAAGGAGGACCCCGGATCAATAAGAGCATAGCAATCAAGTGCTTGAACATTCAGAATACCTGTGACAACATCTGGAGAAGCCTCCGCGTTTTGGAGACCACTCAAAGCATCAACTGGGTCCGCCTCTACCACGAGCCCCACCGCTAATTACACCACGTCCTGCTGGAGCTGGAGGACGCACTGAAGATGTGGCGGCTGAAGAACCGGATAACTGGGCAAACCCCCTACCCATGCCCTGGCTGGGCGCACGGCAATCCCACTGAAGGTGACCTCTCACCCCACACCTGTAGCATATTGGGCGATCCAAATAACAGGCCTCAGTATGGAACCCTCCGCACTAAGGGAACAGAGCCCTCCCTTGCTGCTTGAACATTCCTCCGGGACGACCTGACTGATGGGGTCTCCTACTGTCGGATCCAGATCTCCAATGGTTATTCGGCTGATAACGGTGCACGGATGGCGGTGCACTGGATGAACACTGTGCATAAAACTGGGATGGCCCGGATGGTCCCCTCCCGTGAACTGGTCTCCTCCCCTAAAACTGTGTTCCCTAAGTGACCCACCGACCGGGCCTTGCTGCTACTCTCTCTGTCTTCCCGTATCTTCAACTTTCTAGCCTCCGTAGCCTTGGCGAATCCCACAATCCTCCCATAATTCATGTCCGAGTGCAAAGCCGTTGTAGCAACCTCATTCACAACCAAAGGACTGAGACCCTGAACAAATTGTCGAACTCGAGCATCCATGGTCGACACCAACTGGGGAGCATACTTGGAAAACCTTACGAACACCATGTGGTACTCCCAAACACTCATACTGCCCTGCTTGAGGACCTCAAACTCAGTAGCATGGGCTGCCACAGTCTCGGCAGGCAAAAAGTGATCCATGAACGCATCCACGAACTCGCTCCATCTAGCCGAGGGACTTCCCTCTCCACGGGAACCCTCCCACATCTCGAACCAGGAATCTACTGCTCCCCTCAGCATGTACGAAGCTAACTCAACCCCCTCTGTCCCTGTAGCGTTCATCACCTGAAGGGTCTTGCACATCTCATCAAGAAAATCATGTGGATCGGCCTCTGGATCCGTACCTGAGAACTCCGGAGGGGCCAACCGCAAAAACTGGTTGACTCTGGAGCCGGCGAAATCTCACTGTCCGCTGGAGGACGAAGGGGTAGCATGAGATCTTTGGGCCTGAGCGGCCAACAACCGAGTTAACATATGAATAGCTCCTCTAAGGTCCCCCTCGGACGTACCGGGACCGGAAGCTGGAATCGTAGAGGGATCAGGAATATCAGCGGGAGGGATTGCAGCACCCTCCGCCGCCGCAGGAACAAGGATGCTTTGATCCAGAATAGAAGGGTCCAGCAAATTCAAGGCTGGGGAGTCACTCTCACCCGCCTTACCAGGTACATGATTCACAGCCACACTTGGGGTGGCATTGTCCTCAAGGCCGAGTAGAGCTCTCTTCTTTAGTGCCATTACTGAAAATTTTTGGAACAAAGCACGAATTAGAAAAGGACATTTTCACTCTCCACCTCACCGCACGATATAGAATAACAATGAAGAGAGTAATTTCCTAAACGTCCGTGTAGCCCCCTAATTATAGATGTGGTTGACAACACACCGATAAGAAGGCCTCTACTAGACACGGCTCCGAGACATCCTAGGACTCTTTTAAAACCTTAGGCTCTGATACCAAGTTTGTCATGCCCCAAAACTAAGGGACACGACCGGCACTCGACCGGGTAGCCCCAGTCAAGCGGACCAGGATTTCTTTCTCCTTCCCACGTATTACCCCAAAATTTCCGATGTACATTATTCAGTTACAATTAAAACGCATTCTTACAATCAAAAATTAAACCATAGAATTCTGTCATTACCAACATGTAGTACAATACTTAAAAAATACACGTAACACACAGAGTTTTACTTGACGTGGTCTACAAGTCATACTTGCCCAAAATACGTAAGTACCTAACCCACATTTCCTATCTACGGAGCCTCTAAGAGTACGAAGGAGTTATATATAATATTTGCCGGTAACAAGGCTCCGGCTATACCTTACACAAATACCAAAATGAAAATCCGGAAGAAAATGTGGCAGGCATGAACCACACTGGGCCCCGAGAGGAGAGGGGCTCACCAAATCAGCTGATAGGACGTAGAGGAGGCACTACTGACGGTGGGTTGGAGTACCTTCTATACAACCACCTACAATCATCATAAGAATGTAGCGCCCCCGACAAAGGGACGTCAGTACATTTGAATTGTACTGGTATGTAGAACAAACTTTCCTTTAAGTAAACTCAATAATGCAGAGGCAAGAGACAGACATAGAGTGTCACACAATAACCGCACAAGACATAGAAAGATACACAATGGAAGTTCCACAATTTTCACTTCATCATAATCACAATATCAATTACACCCTTGTCCCTTCTCGCATTTCACCATTATTTCTTCTGTTGCGGCGCGCAACCCGATCCCACCTGACAATCACAATCATTTGTTGTGTTTCTGTTGCGTCGTGCAACCCGATCCCACCTGACAACTAGTGCAGCGTGCAACTCGATCCCACCTGATAACTTGTGCGGCATGCAACCTGATCCCACCTGACAATCAAAATCACACCCTTATCACTTCTCACGTCTCACCCTTATCTCCCCTGTTGCGGCGTGCAACCCGATCCCACCAAGCAATCACATCTCATATCAACGAAGGCAAATCACAGTTCAATCACAGAAGATTTCAGCAATAAGAATACAACTTCTTTACATAGCCTTTAGCATATACATTCATACTCTCGGGTTCATTATCCTCCTAGCACCATTTTACATAGCATGGTAGTGTGGTGATCAACTAAAGACAGACAAGTAATACAATTCACGCTTCAACATAATTTGGGCAACCAGTTACACATATTCATAACAATACACGTACCGTATGCTCGAACACCACAAGTGATTTTACAAAGATTAAAGTTAGCCATACATACCTGGAGTCGAGTTTCCCTTTTTAATTTCTATTGCAATTCACCGAACCGCCTAGCACCGTCAATCTAGTTCACAATGCAACATACTTACCTTAGAATTAGGAGTCTCGAGTTCATTTGAGCATTTTATCAAACACTATGTAATCCCTTAGATTGACTAAACCCTTTTTAGTGAAAGATTACTCTACTTGCTTCCCTTTGCTAGGTTATGGAAGATTATTCACATGCATGCAAGGTCCCAACTTTTCATCCCCAAGAACCAATCTTTGTGTTCTTTATTCTTAGTTAAATCCCTGGAATTTGAGAACCAATGAAGAAGATGACTACTACTTGATAAACTTCCAATCCTGGGTAGAGATGGAGGACCAATTTGGGGAAGATGAGGACTTCTCTCTCTAGAACCCACTATCACTTCTCTCTATTTTGTTCAGAAACCAGTTAAAATGAAAGGGGGCAGGGGTTAAATGAAACTAGGGTTGGGTATAAAAATTTAGAAAAAAATTAAATGATCGTGTCGAATATGCGATCGCATTCCTGACATGCGGTCCGCATATTGGACCGCAGAATGGCCCCCAGGTGAGCCAAAATTTGGAAACATTCTGCGTGTATGCGACCACTATGCGGTCCGCATACATGTTATGCGATCGCATTGTGCGTCGTATAACACCCCTTTAGCTGGCAGTGATCTTCCCGTGCATGAGACCATTATGCGGTCCGCATACACGTTATGCGATCGCATAGTGCGTCGCATAACACCCAAATTTCTGGAAAAATTAAGTTCTTTCAAATCCCGGGCTACTTTTACAAAATCAAGGTCCGTTTTAAGAATTTACACAGAGATAACAACTCGGGGACTTATTCGGGCATTATCTTAAGCAATAAATTTTACGGGTCTTTACAGGAGTCATAGTTCAAATGGGCACAAATTATGTTAAATAAGGCCAGGAATCAATTAGAAACTAATTCTTACCCTAATGGGAAAAGTAAAAGTATATAGCAAGCAATTATGACTGAATAAAGAATATGAGATTAATTGACAACATGTTTATATACAGAAAAGGTAAGATAGAGCACAATTCAATTCTAGAAAGTAGTCAAGAAAATATCGAGTGAGATCTCAATCACAGGGAATCAATACCAACTAAGGAAAGTATCACACAAGTAAGAAAATATTCGAAAATTAGTAGAGATTTCTAAGAAAATATACAGAATCACAATTCTAGGAAAATACCATAAGTCTAAGGGAGATACATAAAATCAATAAAGAGAATTATGTAAAAAGTCAATAAACCACTAATCATACTTATTAGACGATAAATAACACATATCGAACAAAAATCAGAGAAACCCTAAGCGAACAGTTAGAGGAATAGTACAGAAGCAGAACTCTAACAACAAATTAGAGCAAGGAGCACAAGAATAAATAAAACATGCATGAAAGCACCTGATATTCATGAGGAACACATACAAATACAGATTATTCGAACCCATTGTCAGAGACAACCTATAAAATTATGGCTTTTAGCAAAATCAACCAAGTATCAAGAAGCATAAGAGACTCGTTTAAACATAGTAGAAAACACTTAAAAATCGGAAGAAGGATCGTTTTTTGAAAGAGGTTAAGAAACCCTAGTTTTGAAATGAAAGATCGTTAAAGATGAAGGTTTTTTCAGAGAAGAACATGTAAAGAAACTTCGTAATATCGTAGATCTAGAGCAGATCTATAGGAAATTAAAAAGACATAGGGTTAGGGTTTCGTGGAACCCAGAGAGGTAGGAAAACCTCAAAGACGTCGTCGGCTTAAGCCGGAAAGGTTGAAGTTCTTACTCAAACGTCCGGGGGAGGCCGAAAAGTGGCATGGGGACCATTATAGGTGAGTGAAGCACTCCAGGTTTGCCTGAGGGCTTTAGGGTATCACTGGACCGGTGCAAGGAGGATAAATAACCATAAGATGATGAGGAACCATGGTTTCCAGTGAGAGAACTAGCCGAAGAAGACGAACGGAATCCATCGGAGGGGAGAAGCCAAGGGAGGCTTCTAGAGAGAACTAGAGAGATATAGAGAGAGAACGAGAGATAGCAAATGAGGGGTGTGAATGAGAGGGGTCGGAGGTTTGGTTAGGAATTAATTAAGGAAATAGAAATCTGGGTCGTTAATCTAAATTAATCAATGGCTCAGATTGATTTAGGGGTTGGGCCGGGTAGGATATTAGTTGGGCTGGGTTAGAGAGTGGGTTTTGGGTCCGGTGGGGTTGGGTTAAAGGTTGGCTAGAATTTAAATAAAAATGGGCTAAATGTTAAATACCCCTGAAAAATAAGATAATTATTAATTAAAATAGCTGATAATTGTGTAAGATGAAATTAAAACCAAATAATTAAGATATTTAACTAGTATAAAAAATATAAAATGATCAGTTGTTGCTTTTAAAAATATTATAAATGTATATTTGTGCTATTATCGCAAAGTTGCTGAAATTAGCTAAATAATGCCAATATTGGTTAATTTGCGAAACAATTAAATTCTAATGGAGCTAAATAGGATTATGAATAACATTTTGAGCAATAAGATATCGTGACATCATTTATAATATCATTTATGCATAATTATGAATAATTATGGAACATAAAAATATTAAATAAGCAGGTAAAATACGGAAAATTATGGAAAAATATCAATTACTATAGAGAGTGATTTTGAAGGTATATATGCAAATTTGAAAAATGATTTGAGGAAAAATTGGATATCAAACTGTGCGTAACCTTAAACATGATGCAAGTTCTCGTTGGACTATTAAAGTTGTCTTTGGACGGTTAGGGATGACGTCCTTAGACCATGATGTCCTGGGCCATGAATATTTTGATGAGAGATTCGCAGGCCATGAAATGATATTCTTGGGCCATGAAGATGGTGCCTCCGACCTAAGACGCCTTTGAATAATGATATGCAAAATCGAGAGACCTCAGGCCATGACATTGTGTCTTCCGGCTATGAGGATGATGCCGTTAGACTATGACGCCTTTGGACAGGTTGGCGATATTTCAACCCATGAAATGCAATAATATGATGCTAACAAGACAGAGCTTATTCTTGTGAGTTGAAGGGCAGAGCTTAGCCCGAAAGAGAAGCGAAATAAATAATGCTTGAGAGACAGCGCTTAGTCTCGATGAAAAAGTAAACTGGAGACAGGGCATAGACTCATGCAAGTATGGAGACAGAGCTTAGTATCATGCAAAGGAAGGTAATGATTAGCCTTATGTAGATGGAAGCAGAGCTTAGCCTCATGCATGATGTGTAAGGTAGAGATTAACCTTATGTAAGATGTGGAAGGCAGAGATAAGCCTTATGCAAATAGAGGAAGGCAGAGATTAGCCTTATGTAAGATGTGGAAGGAAGATATTAGCCTTATGCAAATGGAGGTAGAGTTTAACCTCATGCAAAGGAAGGCAGAAGATTAGCCTTATGCAAACAGAAGGTAGAAGATTAGCCTTATGCAGGGGAAGGCAGAAGATTAGCCTTATGCAAATGGGAGGCAGAGCTTAGCCTCGTGCAAATAGGAAGGCAGAAGATTAGCCTTATGCAAACAGAAGGTAGAAGATTAGCCTTATGCAGGGGAAGGCAGAAGATTAGCCTTATGCAAATGGGAGGCAGAGCTTAGCCTCGTGCAAATAGGAAGGCAGAAGATTAGCCTTATGCAATATGAAGGAAAATATTAGCCTTATGCAAGGGGAAGACATAAGATTAACCTTATGCAAGGGAAGGTAGAAGATTAGCCTTATGCAAGAAAATAAATAGCAGATGATAGTAAAGTTTCTTAGCTGGTAGCAGATTCCAGTATGGCGATTGTTACGAAAACTATGACTATGGAGCATGTTATCCTTCGTGTTGATAGCAATTGTCGACAAATGTGATGGTTTCGTGAATTGTGACTTTGAACGTGCTCGTTCTTTGTGTGGATAGTAAATTTCGCATTTGCAACTGTGTTGAAATTCAAAGATTTCTCAGCGTGTCTATTCTTCGTTCCTGCGTCCAAAGAAAAATCGTAAGTTCTGGAGATGGGGGAGGTTAGTTCGTATTCCTGCTGGCTCTGCTTGCCTTGCTCGGCTTGGTTTGATGATCCTGTGCATATCATCGGGGTAGCATTTGCTGAACAAAGCTATTTTATGAAAGCAAGCATGCACAGTTTCGAAAGACATAGTATAAAATATATATGTTAAGAAATTTAGATAAACCGATGACAGAGACACGGTTCAAGAATTGCAACTTCTCATGCTATGGAATTTTGAGGGTCCTCCTCAAAGTTCTGCCCTAATTAGATGAGTTGACGTATCTGACTGTTGCGTATGCTGCGATCGACTGAACTTGCTTCGGAATTTTGAGGGTCCTTCTAAAATTTCTGCCCCAGTTTCCGATTTCGGGAAAAATGAAAATTTTATTGAATTGTGACAGAACCCATAGGGTTTCCTACGTATCCCCTCTTAAACAGGAATCAGGTCAGGCGTAGTTCAAATTACAACATTGAGAAAAGCATAGAAAGTTACACATAATATCGTCTTACTACATCTTAATTTATTGGCTTTGGCCAGACATCTCCGTCCATTTCTGCAAGTATACGTGCTCCTCCTGTCAATACTTGGTTAACCATATACGGACCTTTCCAGTAGGGAGAGAATTTCCCTTTGGCTTCATCTTGATGTGGAAAGATCTTCTTTAACACCAGTTGCCCCGGTGTGAAGTGTCTTGGTTTGACTCTTTTTTTGAAGGCTCTGGACATTCTGTTATGATAAATTTTTCCATGACATACTACATTCATCCTTTTTCTGGCTATGAGGTCTAGTTGCTCATAACGACTCTTTATCCATTCTACATCGCCGAGCTCAGATTCTTGTATGATTATTAAAGAAGGAATCTCCACTTCAGCAGGAATAACAACTTCCATACCATAAAGCAGCAAGTAAGGAGTTGCCCAGTTGATGTACGGACTATTGTGCGGTAGCCCAACAAAGCAAATGATAACTTCTCGTGCCACTGTTTGTGCTTTTTTATCATCTTCCTCAATATCTTCTTGACGTCCTTGTTGACGGCTTCTACAACTCCATTCATCTGAAGTCTATAGGCTATGGAATTCTTGTGCTTTATTTTGAAAGTATCGCATATGGCTTTCATCAGGTCAATGTTGATATTGGAGCCGTTGTCCATGATGATTGACTCGGGAACTCTTAATCGACAAATAATACGGTCGCGGACAAAGTCTGCCACAACTTTCTTAGTCACTACTTTGTAAGATGCTGCTTCGACCCATTTAGTGAAATAATCGATTGCTACCAAGATGAACCTGTGTCTGTTTGAGGCGATGGGCTCGATCGATCCAATGACGTCCATTCCCCAGGCGGCGAACGGCCATGGTGAGATTGTTGCATTGAGCTCATTTGGGGGTACCTTTATCATATCTGCATATACCTTGCATTGATAGCATTTCCGAACATACTGGATGGAGTACGTTTCCATGGTCATCTAGAAATAACCAGCTTTGAGTAATTTAGAGGCTTCCTTTGCATCAACACATCTCAATAATCCCAAATCGAGAGTCCTCCTATACATGATTCCTCCACTGTGAAAGAAACTGTTTGACAATCTCCGAAGTGTGCGTTTCAGAGTATGATTTGCAAGCTCTGGATACTCTCCTTTTGACAAATACTCCTTGATATCATGGAACCATGGTTTTCCGTCTGCTTCCTCTTCAACATGGGCACAGTAGGCCGGATGGCTATGGATCTTTACCGGAATAGGGTCAAAGTTCTTATCTGGGTGCTGTATCATGGATGATAGAGTGACAAATGCATCAGCGAACTCGTTTTGAATTCTAGGGACGTGCCAAACTTCTGTCTTCGTGAACCTCTTTCTCAATTCCTGCACATGGTGCAAATACGGCAATATCTTGGAGTTCTTAGTATCCCATTCTCCTTGTACTTGGTGTATTAGCAAATCTGAGTCACAAATTACTAGCAACTCCTGAACATTCATATCAATGGCCATGTTGAGCCTTAAGATGCAGGCTTTATATTTTTCCATATTATTGGTACAGGGGAATCTGAGTTTAGCAAATACCGGATAATGTTGACCAGTTTCCGATACTAGGAAAGCTCCAATGCCGACTCCTTAGAAATTCTCTGCTCCATCGAAGAACATTATCCAACCGTCATAGGATTCTGCAATATCTTCTCCTATGAATGACACTTCTTCATCAGGAAAATATGTCTTCAGGGGTTCGTATTCTCCATCCACAAGTGTAACGACCCGACCGATCGTTTTTCATGTTCAGACCTCGTTCCCATAAATAAGACTTCCCATAGCGGCTTATAGTGATTTATGACTTGCGGGGACTGGTGGTTCGGGATTTGGAAATGTTTAGAATAGTATAGGAAAACTTGGTTCCTTAAGGTTGGCTTTTAAAGCCAAGTTTGACTTCGGTAAACATTTTGAGTAAACGACCTCGGAATCGAGTTTCGACGATTCCAGTAGCTTCATATGATGATTTGTGACTTATACATATGTCCGAAATGGGTTTTGGATGACCTGGGAGCATTTCGACGCCAAATAGCGAAAGTAGAGTTTCCTTAAGTTCATAATTTGGGTTGGAACGTGTTTTTGTGTTATCAAGGTCCGAACGGAATTCCGAGATCGGGAATAGTTCCGTTATGTCATTCATGACTTGCTCGCAAAAGTTTGGTGTCATTCCGAGTAGAATAGATCGGTTCGGCGCATTGAAACCGAATTCTAGAACTCTAAGTTCAAAGTTTGATTCAATTTGGTTCTGGGTTGGATTCTTAGTTCCGTTGTTGTTTTTCATGTTCCGTAAATTTGAGCAAGTTCGTATCATGAATACAGACTTGTCAGTGTCTTTGAACGGGGTCCTGAGGGGCTCGGGTGAGTTTTTGACCCCTCAGAGTTAAATCCAAAACACCAAATTTTTCTGTCTGGTTTCCTTCTCTGCGATCACGGGTGCCCTGTTGCAATCACATAGAAGGAAGGGGCTGGGGGTGAGAAATGACATGTGCGACCGCACAGATCTGTACGCGTTCGCACTTGGTTGGGTTGTGGCCTGGCCCAACCAATTGCTCTCTGCGATCGCATACCCCTTCCTCGCAATCGCATAGGCCTGTTAGATAGCCTTCAGCGATCACATGCTCCCCGTCGCGGTTGCACAGTAGGCTCTTTAGGAGCCCAAGCCAGTTACTCTTCACGATCGCAAGACCTTGTCTGTGATCGCATAGTAGTCTTCAGGGGACTAGGTTCTTTACTCTATGCGATCGCATTGACCCAGCTACGATCGCATTTAATGGGCAGCTGGGCAGTGTGTTCTTAAACGGGACTTTGTCCCATTTTAGCAATTCTTTATTCACTTGTGGCGATTTTGGGAGCTTCCAAAGAGAATATTTCACCTAGAAACTGAGAGGTAAGTGATTCCCACTATAAATGAAGTTGAATACTTGAATTTTAGGGTAGATTAATACACTAATTAGTGGTAATTCATGGGATTGAGTAAAACCCTAGGGTTGATGAATTTTAGGGAATTTCACCACTTTTCTACCGTAAAATCATAAAAAAAACTATATAATAATGATCCTTAGGTTATGGGTGAGTGATTTCTTCGAAAATATCCGGAATCCGAGCATGTGGGCCCGGGGGTGTATTTTGGGATTTCTTCAAGAATGATGAATTAGCTAAACTAGTAATAGAATTTCATACTTTTGAGTATATATTAATGTATTTAAATAATATTTGGCTAGTTTCGAGTCCTTGGGTGACAAGTTTGGAGTTTCAGGCACGTTCTTGACCCGGGAAGAAGGTTCTACGCAAGGTGAGTCTCCTTTCCAACCTTGTAAGAGGGAATTTGTCCCCATAGGTAAAATCTGAATTACTAAATGTCCTTATTTGCGGGGGGCTACGCACGCACAATGTGACGAGACTCCGTGCGTAGCTACTATTATGCTATGTCGGGTAGTCTTTAGGACTCACAAGCATGCCTTTACGTGTCTTGCCTGTATCCTTACATGTACTTCTATTATGTAATATCATTGAAATTTCGTAAGAATAGTAGGAAGTATAACGTAAATTTAAATGCTTAAATCCCTGCTTCAGAGTATGTTTCCCTGAATTATTCCTGAATTTCCTAATAACATTATGTATGTTTACGAGCACCCGAGTCACATGTATGATTCGTGAGCGGGGTAGCCTTATATTATGTCAACCGCGTCACATGATCGATTCGCGAGCGGAGTAATAGATGCATCTATGGTTCGAGTCGTTCGACCCTCAGCAATGCACATTTAAATTTTGTGTCGCTTCGACCGTACGCCTCGGCATATTATATGCTATGTGTTTGATTGAGAGTCTTATTATTATTCTTACCAATTTAATTGTTCTGTGGTGAAGTGAACTTGTGATTTTTATTAAATATTGTTACTTGGCACTTGCAGGTAGATCGTTATCTTTATATACTGATGCTCCATGTCTACTTGTTTTCCATAAATGTTAATCATGTCTAGCTTTATTAAATCATATTATCGTTAACGACCCTAGTGAGTAACATGTCTACCTCTCGTCACTACTTCTTAGAGTTTAGACGGGATACTCACTGGGTACATATTTGTTTATATGTACTCATGCTACGCTTCTGTACTTAATTGTACGGGTTCTGAAGTTGTTGCACCTGGTCACTATTTCGGTGTTCGTCATTGAGAGTATTATCTGGACCCGACTACACGGTGAGCTGCTCCTCAGCAGCACTGTGGAGTTTTCTACTATTTTTGGGATACTCCTGTCTATTCTTTTCAGATAGTAGTACTTCTATTTTTTTCTAGATTTGTATATTCCACTAGTTGCATGTGGACTTGTGACACTAGGTCTTGGGCACACCTAGTTGACTTTCTAGTATTTTGCTACTCTGTTTATGCTGGCAAACGATTTTTGAGTTACTTTAAATTAATTTCCTCACTTCCTCACTTTCATTAAAGGACATCTTAAATTAAAACTGAACAAGTATTTGAACATCTCATTAATTTAAGTAATTTCGTTAGCAAACTAGTGTTGGCTTGCCTGACTCCGGTGTTGGGCGCCATCACAATCTGAATTGGAATTTGGGTCGTGACAACAGGGTTCTCAGCAAGATGGTCTGCCAATGCTTGTCCCTTTACCGCTTTGAGTCACATAGACAATGTTGAACTCACTTAACAGGATTTGCCACTTGGCTAGCTTACCAGTGGGCATGGCCTTTTGAAAGATGTACTTCAAGGGATCCATCCTCGATATGAGGTATGTGGTGTAGGCACAGAAGGTATGCCTTAGCTTTTGTGCTACCCAGGTTAGAGCACAACAGGTACGTTCCAATAGAGAATACCGTGCCTCGTATGGAGTGAAATTCTTATTTAGATAATATATAGCCTACTCTTTTCTCCCCGTCTTGTCGTGCTACCCCATAACGCAGCCGGAAGCTCAATCTAATACTGCGAGGTAGAGTAGCAATGGTCTACCTGGCTCTGGTGGTACTAAGACTGGCAGTGTGGACAAGTACTCCTTGATTCTGTCGAAGGCCTTCTGACAGTCTTCGGTTCATTTGGTTGCAACATCTTTCTTCAGCATCTTGAAGATTGGTTCACATATGACTATGGACTGGGATATGAATCGGCTGATGTAGTTAAGGCGTCCCAGGAAACTCATCACATCTTTCTTGTTCTTTGGTGGTGGTAACTCTTGGATGGATTTGACCTTCGACTGATCAACTTCTATCCCCCGGCGACTGACAATGAACCAAAGCAATTTTCCAGTAGGAAGCCCGAATGCACACTTCGTGGGGTTTAATTTCAAGTTGTATTTCTGTAACCTGTTGAAGAACTTTCTCATATCTGTTATGTTATCGGTGGCTTTCTTGGACTTGATAATGACATCATCGACATACACCTCGATCTTTTTGTGTATCATGTCATGGAGGATAGTGGTCATAGCTCTCATATAGGTGGCCCCATCATTCTTTAGGTCGAATGACATCATCTTATAACAGTAAACCGCCCATGGCGTAATGAAAGCCGTTTTCTCAGTATCTTCCTCGTCCATCCAAATCTAATGGTAACCAGCAAAGCAATCGACGAACGACTGAAGCTCATGCTTGGCACAATTGTCAATCAGGATGTGTATGTTTGGAAGAGGTAAATCATCCTTTGGACTGGCCCGGTTGAGATCCCGGTAGTCGACACAAACCATGACCTTTCCATCTTTCTTAGGTACTGGCACGATGTTGGCTAACCATGTCAGACGTTCAACCACCCGGAGAACCCCGACATTGATTTTCTTGGTAACTTCCTCTTTGATTTTCAAACTCATGTCAGGCTTCAACTTTCTGAGCTTCTGTTTTACCGACGGGCACATTGGATTGGTTGGCAGTTTGTGAGCCACAATGGATGTTCCTAGACCATTCATGTCTTGGTACGACCATGCAAATATATCTTCATATTATTTCAAGAATTGTGTGTATTCCTTCATCTCTGATGGCAATAAGTGAATGCTGATGCGAGTTTCTTTGACAATTTCTGAATCTCCCAGGTTGACGACCTCAGTCTCGCCCAGGCTAGATTTAAGTCTGTTCTCAATATTCTCAACTTCTTTGACAATTTCATCAGGTATGATATCATCCTCTTCTTCTGAATCACTGTCCGTTTGTTGTGTTGTCGCGTTGTATGTCGCAATCATTGGTTCAACAAGATATGAAATAGTAATGCTGTATTGAAAGAATTGATGAGAGAATAAATATTGATTCGTTAAAACATAAAAACATTTTGATAAGTTAAGCAAATATTATGGAACATTGAAGATCTTATTGAAAAAAATGGAAATGCGAAAAGAAAATCATTTAGCGAATAAAAATAGACAATGCTTGTTCAGCCTTGTTGCCCCGGGGCTCGTCGGGCTCTGGATGTTCTGAAAGTCGAGTTCTTAAGGAATGATCTTTTTCTGACGGCTTGGATGGAAGGGCCTTCCTCCTCCTCATCTTTAACAATGACGCAACAGTCCAATGGGTAATAAGGACCGCGCCATGGTGGCGACCAGTTCTTGTATTCTTGCCATGTGTATTTATATCCCAGACCAAAAGTAGTGCCATGGCGTTTGAGATGTATTGGCTTGGAGATCCCTTGAAGATTCTTACCGAGTCCTCTGCCAGGCTCATACCCACTCCAGTTTAGTATGCTTTCAATCTTACTTTCCCACCATTTGTCTTTGTCTATTGCGTTGACCCGCTCGATATGTTGGTAGGTTTCTCCACCCAGTATTCTTCTACCTTCGACCACCGGGATGGTCTGGCGACTATAAATGGGGTTGCTTCAATCTCCATGGATGATCACTTCCTGGTAGTTCCATTCAAACTTCATTGCCTAATGTAATGTTGATGCCACGGCCCCAGCGGCATGTATCCATGGCCATCCCAATAACAGGTTATAGGACGCCGATATGTCTATCACCTGAAAATCAACCTCGAACCATGTAGGTCCCAATTGCAAACAAATACTGATCTCACCAATGGTAGATCTCTGAGAACCGTCTAAAGATTTCACATTTATCGACCTTTCTTTTATCTCGTACAGTCCCTTGCCCAATTTCTTGAGCGTTGTCAATGGACATATGTTGAGGCTGGATCCCCCGTCAATCAGAATTATGGTGATGAAGTGGTCCTCACATTGCAAAGTGATGTATAGTGCTTTGTTGTGACTTAACCCTTCAGGTGGCAGCTCGTCCTCGTGGAAAGCGATCTTATGACTCTCCAGCACTTGACCTACCTTATTGGCCATTTCTCCGCAGGTGATGTTATTTGGCACATATGCTTCGTTCAGCACTTTCATCAAAGCATTTTTGTGCGTCACTGAATTCTGTAGCATGGACATAATGGATATCGGGGCTGGGGTTTTTTTCAACTGATCGATGACTGAGTATTCTTTGGCCTGCACTTTCCTCCAGAGATCGTCTTGGCCCGTCTCAATGGTGGGTGGCTTGTTGGAAGCCTTTTTGCTGGACTCTGCTAAGTGTTCAGGTGTATAGACCCTGTCGGTCGTTTTCATTCCCTGTGCAGCAGTAGCTTCTTGTATCTTGACTTTGACTTTTCTTCTTTACTCGGCTACATAATCCCATGGTACAATGTTGGTGTAAACGGGTGGCGTGGTTGACACCGCCACTGTGATTGGTGCAGCTACTTTCACTTTGAATGGGACGGGTGCCTTAGCAGGTGGTATAACTTCAACCTCAAATGGCGCAGGTGCATCTGCGGGTGGTGATTCTTCAAACTCAAATGGGACTAATACCGTTACCTCAACATCTCCGGATGGCTGAATTTGTACTATGATAGGATTAAGAGTGACTGCTGGCTTGTTTGGGTCATCACCTTCTATGATCAACCCAATCGACCCCTCTAGGTCCCAACATTCTTCTATCTCGATCATATTGATGCCTCCACCCTTATGGTCTGGGAGCGGATTGTTGCGGATATTGGGAGTACATTCCTTTGCTAGAATGACTTTATTATCAATCAGAGATTGTATCTTATCTTTTTAGTGAGTGGCATTCATCGATAGTGTGTCCCTTCCTGCCGGAATGGTATGCACATGTCTTATTTGGATTAACCCATTGAGAGGGATTCTCAAGGGTTACAATAGGGATAGGAGTTACATAACCATCAGCTTGCAGTCTTTCATATAGCTGGTCAATAGGCTTAACACTGCCAATGAATTGTTTGGGCGACCTGCGGTCAAAATTGGGTCGAGGTTTTGGAAAATTTTGGCAAGCAAGGGATGGCTGGAAGGGAGATGGTTGAGAGTTGTAGGTATGGTAAATGATGTGCTGGAGAATTTCGGCACATTTATACCAAATTTCTTAGATTTTTGCTTGTTTTAAAAGCAATTATCTTTTATACTTATGTAATTTTAATGTATTGAAGTGTATGAGGTTGGAGGACTCAAGAACATGTAAATGAAATCAAAAAGCCAAAAAAGGAAAAGAAAAGTGGAAAATGCGGTTGCAGAAGTGAATCAGCGGATCACAGATACAACATGCGGTCCACATAATGGTAATGGGCATCGAAGAGTCCAACAATATATTTGGCAATTTTCAAGTGTAAGAATGCGGTTTGCATAACAGGCTTGCGATCCGCATAATGGACTGCAAACCCACTAAGCCAATGCTGAGATGAGAAATGCGACAACATTATGCGGTCGCATATCAACATTGCGGATCGCATAACCTGAATGCGATGGATACCCGGGAACTAGGGTTTCAAATCTGCGATGGCTTCGTCAAAAATGCGAACCGCATATATGTTGTGCGAGAGAAATGCGGTCGCATAGTTGACCTGGAAGGCTAATTTGGTCCGATTTTGCCCCCGAGTTTTAGTCCACTATAAATAGATTTATTGGGGTCTTGTGGGTCATTCTTGTCTGGTTTTTGAGCTACAATACAACCTTTGAATATTCCTCTCTTTTGGAAGCTTTAGAAGTGATGATTCTTGTATTTTGTAAGATTTATGACATTTATTACTCTCATCTTTTTGTCTTTAAGTATGAGTAGCTAGCTTTAAATACTAAGGTTGTGAACCCTATATGGGTGTTATGTTAATGGGTGTTCAACATTGAATATATATATAATGGTTGGTTGATATATATTTATTTCTCATTCTTCATTCATTATTGGTGGTTGCGAACATTAACAAGTGCCATTAAATTCTTTCTTTACTTGGAAAAGTGAGATAGGATTGGTAGAAGTAAATATCAAAGACTCAAGGCTTTAAACCTTGTTTAATAGAATCGCTTAGGAATAAGTGGGTTTTATTTGGCATTAAATGATTAATCTTTATTGAAATTCTTTTATATGTGGAACAATCATAGAGAGGAAATACTACCCAACTATTGGAAAATATTGGGTAGTCATTTAGGAATCATTTGCATATCTAAAGGACCTTCCATTAAAAATATATCATATTAACACCAATATCATTACACTTCATTAAAGGGGATACAACCTTGGTTTAGTTAATCAAATTAATTACAACTTCAATTAATCATACTTGTTACTATTTCACACAATTATCACACAATCAATTCCCATATCCTTGTTACATTAACGGAATAGAAATACGATTCATGTTGAGATTCACACTACCAAAGTAATCTTTTCACGCCTATTCCCTGTGGGATTCGACCCCAACCTTGTTGGGTTATTACATTTGACATCGACCGCTTTACACTATTTTAAGGTGTAATATGAGCGTATCAAATTTTGGGGCCATTGCCGGGGAATACAGTTTTGAAATTACTAGATAGTATGCATTTTACTTTATGTCTTCTTCTATTCCATTACACGTTGCTCGTTTTGTTTGGTACACTAGGTGAAAATGGCCAATGTTGATTATGATGAAGGGGAGAACCCTTTTTCCGGCATCGAGGAATATATCGATGACTCCAATGTTATTCTCCCTCCGCAGGTTGGTGCCTCTACATTCAAAGTAGAGCACGGGTTGATTCTAATGCTAAAGGCGAAAGGATTGTTCCGAAACTCAACGGATGATGATCTGACGCAAAACCTAAGGAACCTTTTGGGTGTATGCGCCACGCACAAACTAAACAATGTGTCGGATGATGCATTGACGTTGCGGGTATTCAAATACTCGTTGGCGGGAGAAGAGAAAAAATGGCTTCAAAACTTACCTCCCCAATCTATCACATCTCAGCCCGAGCTTGTCCGTGCCTTCTTAGCAAAGTGGTTCCCACAAAGAAAAAAGTCAGAGCTTAGAGATAAAATATTTTTCTTCAAGAAACTGCCTAGGGAGCATTTACATGAGGCATGGGACCAGTTCAAGCTATACCTAGTGAGGTCACCAAATCATGGGTTCCTAGACCATATTTTGATGGAGAAATTATGTATGGGTTTGGACCCACTATCCCAGTCCATTGCTAAAAATGTCGCAGATGGGTCCTTCATGGACAAGTCATTCCCTAGGATTACCAAAATTCTAGACAAGATGGCAAAGCATAATTAAGCATGGCACTTGGAATATACTAGCAGTGGAATCATATGGTACTCCCTCTCTTACCATCATGATCAAAGACGATCACGAGAGAGACCAATTGATTGCCGGTTTTGCCACTAACATTGATGTGTTGACAAAGATGTTCACGGAAATTCAAACAAAAAAGGTAAATGCTATGGAAGATGTGCAATCAATGGGAAGTCAAGAGTTTGAAAAAGCCAATTATGTTCACACTTCTCAAGGTGGCTTCCGCCAACAAAATCAATGGAGGCCAAACCCGCAACGGAAAGGCCAACAAAATTGGCGAAATGATCAAGGTGGCGCGAGTCAAGGAAATTGGAACAACAAGAACAATTATGCCAACCGAAGTTACAACACTTATGTTCCACCAAGGGGACAATATCCCAACTCCTCACACTACAAGGAGGGGTCTTTGAATGAGTCCAAAATGGAGGGGATGCTTGAGAGAATCTTGCAGAATAAAGAGCGGAGTGATGCAACAATGAAAAACATGTCCGAGGTAGTGGTATCGCACACCGCCTCCATTCAAAAGCTTGAGACGAAAATGAGAGATTGTAACGAGAACAAAATCCCAAGCGAAAAGGTACTCTTCCAAGTGACACTATTGTCAACCCAAAAGGTAGTGCAAGCAGACCATCTTCTCATTGCATGGCCATCACCACTAGAAGCTTGAGAGTGCTTCACGATGAAAGTCAACAAGTGGTTGATGTGGAAAATCTTGATGATTAAGTGGAAGCACAAGTTGAGTTGCCGGTTGTTGTTGAAATTGAGAAGCCATCCTAGGAGGTAACAATCCAAAAATCAAAGCACGAAGAGGTTAAGGAAAAAGTGAAGTAGACCCCAAAAGCTCCTTCACTCCTCCATTCCCTCAAAGGCTTGCAAGAAGTGTAGATGATGGCAAGTTTTAGAAGTTCTATGATATCTTATAGAAATTGTCGGTAAACATCCCATTCTTGGAGGCCTTCCAAGAGATGCTGGGGTTTGCCAAATACTTGAAAGATTTGATGACCAAGAAGAGAACTACAAATAATGAAGTGGTGAACATGACTCACCGGGTTAGTTCTATACTTTCTACAACCATCGTTGAGAAGAAGGAATACCCGGGAGCATTCACCATCCCATGTACTATCGGGTTGAGAGATTTTGCTAGAGCACTTTTTGATAACGGGGCTAGGATAAATTTGATGCATCTTGATTTTTTGTGATGACCAAAAAGGTCATCCTAAGTAATTTTAGCTATATTTGTGTTCCGAGGCTCTGAAAGCCTCCGTTGATCTCACCACGATAGGCGTGCGTAGCCTAGGCGTGTAGCCGGGAAATCTTCTATGTGAAAATCTGATAAAAATGGAGTTCTTATAATAAATAATTGAATAAAGTTGATTTTGGTCAATATTTTTGGTAAATGGACCCAGACACGTGATTTGACGGTCCCGGAGGGTCCGTAGGAAAATATAGGACCTGGGCGTATGCCCAGAATCAAATTCTGAGGTCCCAAGCCCGATAAATGAACGTTGAAAGGAAATTATTTTTTGAAAATAATAAAGGCTTTTGAAAATGAATAATTATGTGAAAATTGTGTTACCGAGCCCGTATTATGATTCCAAAGCCCGGAACATGTTTAATATATGTTATTTGACTCATCTGTGAAATTTGGTTTAAAACGGACTTGAAATGACGTGTTTCAGGTCAAAATTGGAAAAGTTAAGCTTTATGAAGTTATAAGAAATTTCTATGAGTTTTGAGGTTTAATTCCTTGTTTTGATGATATTTTGATGATTTAAAAGCTTGAACAAGTCCGTATGATGTTTTGGGAGTCGTGTGTGGTTTTGGTTTTGAGACCCGAGGGCTCGAGTGAATTTCGGGTAGCTAACGGGGTGAGTTAAAGTGTAAAAATATGGTGTAATTGCATTTTGCTGGTGTTAGTTCCATTACTCTATGCGATCGCATTGATTGGTCTGCGATCGCATAGCTTCGTGCATGGGAGTAGACTGTTACACTATGCGATCACNGGGGGGGGGGGGGGGGGGGGGGGGGGGGGGGGGGGGGGGGGGGGGGGGTACTCTCTGCGGTCACAGCTTCTCCTGTGCGATCGCATAGTGAAGAGGCAATATACCTGTGCATTCGCAATAGTCATTCTGCGATAGCAGTGCACCCAGTCTTGGACTCTATGCGATCGCTTCCCTGCTTCCGCGATCGCATAGAGATATTTCGCCCAGTTATTAAATGTGTTCAAAACAGAATATTTCATACGCGACTTTGCTATTTTCAGCCTTCTTCTCATCCTCCAACCTCTATTGTCGACCCACAAGCTAGAATCCTTCAATAAACCCTTGGATAATACCGTTACGGAGTCGAATTCTAAAGGAAAGGCGGTGTTAGAGGGTTGATTGCTCTATTTTGGACCCGAGGTAAGTGTTTCGCCTAACCTTACCTTGAGGGATTAGGTATAGAGTCTTATTTGCTATGTGTAATTCATGTCCAACGTATAGGCGGGGTGACGAGTGCCTATATGTTGCGGTCAAGCATGCCCGTGAGTCAATTGTGATGAATCATACCGTGTTCTTAATATTCTCTGTACTATGAGTAATTGGTGATTTAGAAGTGATACCTTGATGTTGTTTCATGACATGGGGAGTTATTGTGTTATTTGTTTCAGTTGAGGCTTTTACTGTTGAAATTGTATTTCTGATGCGAGGTTGGTTATACTTGAGTCCCTTGACGGGATGATAGAATTTTATTGTGTATTTCCATACACTTGAGACTTCTTATTGTTGATTTTCACATTATATTGTTGCTTTTATATTATTTATCGCACGAGGGGACATGCCGTGCTTATTGTTTATTATTTATCACACGAGGGGACATGCTGTGTTGATCGCTTATTATTTATCGCACGAGGGGACATGCCGTGCTGATTGTTTATTATTTATCACACGAGGGGACATGCTGTGTTGATCGCTTATTATTTATCGCACGAGGGGACATGCCGTGCTGATCGTTTTATTTATCACACGAGGGGACATGCCGTGTTGATCGTTTATTATTTATCACACTAGGGGACATGCCGTGTTGATCGTTTATTATTTATTGCACGAGGGGACATGTCGTGCTGATTGTTTGTTATTTATCACACGAGGGGACATGTCGAGTTGATCGTCGATTATTTATTGCACGAGGGGACATTCCGTGCCGAGTGTTACTATTTATGCACGAGGGGACATTCTGTGCCGAGTGACTGTGAGATTATGCACGAGGGAACATGCCGTGTTTTTTGCTGTTCATTATCTGTCCTGAGACGTTAAATTCCTGCTTTTACTTTTTACACTTCAGTTATTACCCTGTTCTACTGTGCTAGCATTTTGTTGCCCCTTTTACCCCCAGCATGTTCTCCCCGTATCTGTCTTACTTGCTTATTTCCGTCGATATTTTCCTGTTATTATATAGAATTGCACAGGTACATATATTGTTGTCGGTCCTAGCCTCGTCACTACTTCGCCGAGGTTAGGCTCGGCACTTACTCAGTACATGGGGTCGGTTGTACTGATGCTACACCTGTACTTCGTTATGTTGTGCAGACTACGCAGCCAAACCCGGTGGTCACTGACGGTCGGAGCATTCCATCAGTTCATACAGGAGACTCGAGGTAGACCCGCAGACGTTCGTGGGCCTTGGCATCACCTTCTACCCTTCACTTTCAATTCTGTATTATCTTATAGTTCAAAGACAGTCATATGTACTTATTTTCAGACCTTTGTTTTAGTAATCTCTTAGACAGTTCGTGAGTATGTGACACCAGTTCTGGGATTTGTATATGGGTTTTATTTCGAAGTTGCTATATCATTTTTGGTAACTTGTTAACCTTCATATTGTTGACCATCGATGCCTTAGTTATCTAGTTTGTTTTAGTTGTTAATGAGTTTTATTTAGTTCAAATGTCGGCTTGTCTAGCGGGTTCAACGTTAGACGCAGTCATGGCCCGAAGGTGGGATTTCGGGTCGTGACAAGTTGGTATCAGAGCTCTAGGTTGCTTAGGTCTCACAACTTACAGAAAAACTTGGTAGAGTCTGAGGGATCGATACGAAGACGTCTGTATTTATCCCTAAGAGGCTGCAAAGTTAGGAATAACTCCACATTTCTTCATCTCCATCGTACGAATTTATTCTATCATTGATGATTGAACTTGCCTACTCTTTTCCTCTCACTAATCTCGACAACATGCGAAGCGTCTACGACCGGACAAGAGATGAAGCCCCAATGACAGCTACGATCGAGGAAAGAGACAGAAGCAGAGCGCAGTCTAAAGCTCGAACATCAGCACTTATTTTACAGTCTCAAATGGATCTAGATGCGGAGGTTCTAGCTCAGTCAGTATAGGTGGACTAGATCAGATTCCAGAAGGATTTATAGCTACACCATGGTTGCAGGATGCACTAGTCCATTTATTGAGGTTGGAAAAGTTACCAAACAAGTTCCACTCAATTTCAGTGGTATATCTTTTGAAGACCCACAAGATTTTCTTGAACGCCTCTATGAAGTATTGCACACCATGGGAATAAGTGTAAAGAAACTAAAACCCTAAGAAACATGATTGATTTATATGAGTTGTGGAGTTTAACATCATGGATTATCAGGTATTATGACCTATGACTTGTGTCACGTGGGGAGGCCCACTATCAAGGAATAGATTGAGAGGCCACGTGTCATATCGGTTTTGGTTTGGAATGTATAAGGCCGGGGATTTTTGCAAGAGATAAATATGGGAATTTCGGTACGTCTACCTCCTTAGTAACCCTATACCTCAGTACCAGAGGATTTATTCAAACAACTTGAAGTTTACAAAAGTCTATTCGGCGTGTAAGTTACGGCTATGTCGGGTCATAAGACGGTATCAAAATATGCCATCAGGTTCGATAAGTTAACCCGTCACACTCCTACGTTGGTTCGCATAGCCAGAGGACGAGTCCACAGACTCATTAGAGGATTCAAAAATGATTGTAAATTTTGGACGACTCAGGGCAGGATGATTCTTTGTGTCGGCTAGTGGTAGAAATTGCTTTAGGCTTGGGAGGGTCATATTTCATCAGAGCACTCAGGCTACGTGCCCCATTGCAGCGACAACTCAACTACCTGGCCACTTACTGAAGAAGGAGCCCGAAGGTCGGAAGTGGAGGTTAACT
The DNA here is from genome assembly GCA_005239495.1 of Nicotiana undulata. Taxonomy (NCBI): domain Eukaryota; kingdom Viridiplantae; phylum Streptophyta; class Magnoliopsida; order Solanales; family Solanaceae; genus Nicotiana; species Nicotiana undulata. Next base: position 34,848 of record ML249407.1, on the reverse strand, counting down.
TCTTAGAGTTGGAGACCCAGTCTGTAGTTATATTTTATATGGTATGGATGAGGTCGTTACATTGAATGGTTTCAATAAAAGAACAGTCTCTAATTACTATAAAGTGGCGATTATCTGAACTTAATTCGATTATGCTCGTCTAATAAAATTCTTCTAAGATGCTCCACTCTCGGGTGAGCTTTATAACTCTAAAAATCTACTTATGTGAATACTTGTATTGAGAAATCCTATGGGAATAGCTGTGTTCACCATGATGTGTTGAAATTTCGCTTAACAGAAATATTTAAATGAAGGAAATGGAATGTTTCGAGGGGCCCGATATGCATATTACTTGTGATTCAAGATTGAGGACGAGATCCTCGCGTGTTAACATGATTGGGTATAGTTAGACCGGGCCTCGAGCCGCTGTGGAATTTATGTAAAGATGAAACCCTTGTGATGGAAAATCTAGTGATTGTGAATTAAGCTTGTATTTTTTACTATAATAATGGTAGAAAGTCATGCTTGTTAAAAGACTTATGTGTAAAATAGGAGGAGTAATAATAATATTAATTAATAAATAAATAAATAAACTAATTAACCATCTGTGCGTAATTTACTAAATTCGTGCTAGAATTATGGAGCCTTAACTTACAAGGTAGGTGCCCGCCCCGGGTGGCGTTAGATGAGGCATGTTATTTTGGGTAATTATGAGGTCTTCAGGCATTGTATCCCGATATCAACATTGTGAAAGTATTGGAGGAACAGTTACAAGATTTGTTGGGTACTTCGTTATCGCCTAGTGTTTCTCCTTGGGGTGCTCCAGAGTTGTTTGTTAAGAAGTAAGATGGCTCAAGGAAGATGTGTATTGGCTACCGGCAAATTGAGCAAGGTTACTATTAAGAATAAGTGTCAAGTGCTGAGGATTGTCAATTTATTTGATCAGCTTCAGGGTGCTACGGTGTTCGCCAAGATTAACTTGAGATCAGGTTCAGCTGAGGATTTGGGATTCTGATGTCCCTAAGATAGGTTTTCGCACTCGTATGGGCACTATGAGTTTTGGTGATGTTTTTGGTTGACTAATGCCCCTGCTGCATTCATGGAGTTGATGAACCGAGTATTCAGGCCTTATTTGGACTCGTTCGCTATTGTTTTCATTGATGATATTTTGATATACTCTCGCAGTCGAGAGGAGCTTAAGCAACACCTTAGAGTCGTCCTCCAGACTCTGAGGGATAGGCAGTTGTATGCCAAGCTTTCTAAGTGTGAGTTATGGTTGAGTTATGTGGCATTCTTGGGCCACGTTGTATCGGCAGAGGGCATTCAGGTGAATCCGAAGAAAGTTTCAGCAGTTAGATATTGGCCTAGGCCCACTTCAGCCACAGAGTTCGGAGCTTCTTAGGCCTAGCAGGCAATTATCGCCGGTTCATGGAGTGGTTTTCATCTATAGCAGCCCCTATGACCAAGTTGACGTAGAAGAGTGTTCAGTTCAGATGGTATGAGGAGTGTGAGGCGAGCTTTCAGAAGCTCAAGACATCATTGACCACAACGCTAGTGTTGGTATTGCCCACAGGTTCAGGTTCTAATACCGTGTATTATGATTCTTCGCGGGTTAGGCTTGGTGCAGTGTTGATGCAGGATGGGAAGGGTATAGCCTATGCTTCACGTCACTTGAAGATTCATGAGAAGAACTATCCAGTCCCTGATTTGAGCTTGCAGCTATTGTTCATGCATTGAAGATTTGGAGGCACTATTTGTATGGGGTACCGTGTGAGGTATTCACTGATCACGAGAGTTTGCAATACTTGTTTAAGCAAAAGGAGTTGAATATGAGGCAGAGGAGGTGGGTAGAGTTGCTCAAGAATTATGATATTACTATTCTCTATCACCCACGAAAGGCCAATGTGGTAGCCGATGCTTTGAGCCGGAAGTTAGTCAGTATGGGTAGCTTTGCCTATTTATCAGTTGGAGAGCGACCTTCGGCTTTGGATGTTCAGGCGTTAGCCAATCGATTTGTTAGGTTGGAGGTTACTGAGGGTGGCAGTGTTTTGGCCCATACCGTCGCTCATTCTTCGTTGTATGATCGTATTCGCGCCAGGCAGTATGATGATCGTCATTTGTGTGCTCTTAGAGATGCGGTTTGGCACAGACGTGCCAAGCAGGTCACAGTCGATGCTGAGGGAGCTTTGAGATTGCAGAGTCGTATATGTGTTCCCGATGTTGATGGCATTCGTGAGTTGATATTGCAGGAGGCCCATAGTTCCCGGTATTCCATTCATCCGGGCATCGCGAAGATGTACCAGGACTTGCGGCAGCGTTATTGGTGGCGTAGAATGAAGAAGGATATTGTGGCTTATGTAGCTTAGTGCTTCAATTGTCAGCAGGTTAAGTATGAGCACCAGAGACCCGGTGGATTGATGCAGCAAATTTAGCTTCCCGAGTGGAAGTGGGAGCGTATCACGGTGGATTTTGTAGTTGGGCTTCCACAGACTCAGAGGATGTTTGATGCAGTATGGGTTGTTGTGGACAGGCTGACCAAGTCAGCACATTTCATTCCTGTGTCAGTTTTATATTCAGCGGAGAAGTTGGCAAAGATCAACATGAGAGAGATTGTCAGATTGCATGGCGTGCCCTTATCTATTATATAAAATCGAGGTACTCAGTTCACCTCCCATTTCTGGAGAGTATTTCAGCGAGATTTGGGCACACAGATCGAGTTGAGCACAGTATTTCATCCTTAGACGGACGGACTGTCCGAGCGTACTATTCAAATTTTGGAGGATATATTGCGAGCTTGTGTCATTGACTTTTAAGGTTCATGGGATCAATTCTTTCCTTTAGCAGAGTTTTCCTACAACAACAATTACTAGTCGAGCATTCAGATGGCCCCGTATAAGGCGTTGTATGGTAGGCGATGTCTGTCTCCAGTCGGATGGTTTGAGCCCGAAGAGGCTAGGTTATTGGGCTCTGAGTTAGTCCAGGATGCCTTGGATAAGGTGAAGATTATTCAGGATAGGCTTCGTACAGCTCAGTCCAGGCAGAAGAGTTATGCAGATCGTAGAGTTCGAGATTTGCCTTTCATGGTTGGAGGACAACTATACGGTCCATTATGCGATCGCATTTCGGTTCTGCGGACCGCATAGTTGTCGCATTCTTGCCCTTTTGATTTCTTTGAGGGAGGTGATGTAACGCACTATGCGATCGCATAACGTGTAAGCGGACCGCATAGTGGTCGCATACCTGCATAGTGTGTTTTAATTTTGGCCCACATGGAGGGCCATTCTGCGGTCGTCTCTACGGACCGCATGTCAGGAATACGATCGCATTCCAAACTACATTTCGGTGTCGGGCTCCTAAATTTTATAATTTTAAAAACCCGACCCCCAGTTCATTAAAACACCCCACCCCTTCATTTTACAAGTTTTCTGAACAAAATAGAGAGAAGTAAAGAGGAGTTCTTGAGAGAGAAAGTGGTTCTTCCATCAAGTTGATTTTAAAAAACCCTCAGGCTTGATAATTCGAGTAATCTTCTTCTTCCTCATTCTAGCAGGTAAGGGTTAACTCTTTTTCCACTAATTTCTGATTTTAAACAAAGGGAGGATTTGCATAGATTATTTCTTGAAAATATTAACTAAGATCTTGCATGCATGTTTAATAATGGTGTTAATTTAGTAAGAGGGAGTGGTTTGTGGTAAATTTCACAAAGACGGGGTTGGTAGTCTAATGGGGTCACATAGTGTTTGGCAGAATGTTTAAGAGAGTCTGAATTGCATGCATGACTTCCAATTCTAAGTTTAATACATTTATTTGTGAACTAGATTGACGGTACTAGTCGGTTCGGTGATTTGTGAATAAAAGTTAAAAAGGGGATTTCGACTCCAGGTATGTATGGCTAACTTTAATCCTTATAAAATCCCTCTTGTTGTGGTAAGCATATGGTGTGTGTACTTATATGGAAATATGTGAATTGACTTACTAGCTGATTACTACCCCACTGTGTTAGATGAGGTTTTGAATTGTGACTTGGCATGCCACTTTATTATGTGCAAAAGATGGTAGTTGTTTGAAGTTATTGATATGAAGCATTGTAAAAACGTTGAACGGTTATGGCAACACCTTGGGCATAAATTGATGTTTGATGAAAGTTTGGGGTGCTTTGAGCCCAAGTAAATGAATTGATAAATGTGAATTTGTGATCCTTGAAAGGAAGGCCCATGTGATGAAATTGTTTGGTGTTGTTGTTAAGATTGTTATCCTTGAAAGGAAGGCCCTTTTGATGAAATTGTTTGATGTTGTTGTTGAATTGTGATCCTTGAAAGGAAAGCCCTTGTGATGAAATTGTTGGTGTTGTTGTTATGAAATATGAATTGTCAGGCGGGGTCGGGTTGCTTGCCGCAACACGAAGTATTAAGGTGTGGGTTTTGGTGAAAAAGGTGGCCGAGGTAGTAAGGGTGGAAACGTGATCGTTATCACTATTGATATGAAAATTATGAAACTCGTGAATATGGTGGTGTTGGAAAGGGAAAAGGGAGAGATTGTAAAATTGTTGATTGTGATTGTCACTTTCCGTGTGTTTTGATTGTTGGTCCTATTGTTGTCTTGTTTCTTATCTATAATATTAGTTGATTTTACTTGGGATAAAGTTTGATCATACATACTATTACTATTCCACAATAATAACGTCCCTTTTGCCGGAGGCGCTACATCTTTTATATGGATGTAGGTGGTTCCATAGCAGGTAGCTCAACCCGCCGTTAGTGGTACCTCCTCTTCATCTCTGCAGCAGTTGTGGTGAGCCCCTCTTCTCGTCGGGGCCGTGTGTGGATCATACCACCTTCTTTTGTTTGTGTTGTAAATGTATAGCCGGGGCCTTGTTACCGGCAGGTTATGTAAAATCCCTAGTATTCGTAGAGGCTTCGTAGACATGATGTGGGTGTATGTATTTATTTTTGGGTAGTAACGGCACATACTCGGAATCGTGGATCATGTTGGAAAGTTATGTATGTATTTTGTATATTTGAATATCAATCGCTGAAATGTTGAAAGAGGAAACCAATGGAGATATGTTGTAAAATATACTTTGAAACTAAAATCGGCTAACTCACAAGAAATAATGTATATTATAAACGCGGGGCAATACGTTGGGCAGGAGAGAAAATCCAGGTCTGCTTGACTGGGTTCACCCGATTAGGCGCCGGTCTCGTCCCTCTGTTTTGGGGCATGACAAACAAGGTATCAGAGCCTAAGGTTTTTAAAAGAGTCCTAGGATGTCTCGGAGCCGTGTCTAGTAGAGCCTTTCTTATTAGTGTGTTGTCGACCACATCTATAATTAGGGGGCTACATGGACATTTAGGAAATTACCCTTTTATTGTTATTCTGATTTGTGTGGTGAACCGGAAATTAAAAATATCCTTGCCTAATTTGTGCTTTGTTCCGAAATTTTCAGTAATGACACCAAAGAAGAGAGCTCGACTCGTCCTTGAGGCCAATGCCACCCCGGGGGTGACTGTGAATTATGTACCAGATAGTGCGGGTGAAAGTGACTCCCCGACTTTGAATCTGCCTGACCCTTCTATTCCGGATCAAAGCATTCATGTTCCTGCGGCGGTGCAATCCCTCCCGCTGATATTCCTGATCCCTCTACAGTTCCAGCTTCCGGTCCCGATACGTCCGAGGGGGAGCTCAGATGAGCTATTCATATGTTGACTCAGTTGGTGGCTGCGAAGGCCCAAAGATCTCATGCTACCCCTACGTTCTCCAGCGGACAGGGAGATTCCGCCGGCTCCAGAATCAACCAGTTTCTGCGGTTGGCCCCTCCAGAGTTCTCAGGTACATATCCAAAGGGGGTTGAGTTAGCTTTGTACAGGCTGAGGGGAGCATCATATTCCTGGTTTGAGATGTGGGAGGGTTCCTATGGGGAGGGAAGTCCTCCGGCTAGATGGGACGAGTTCGTGGATGCGTTTATTGATCACTTTTTTCCTGTTGAGACTGTGGCAGCCCCGTGCTACGTAGTTTGAGGTCCTCAAGTTGGACAATATGAGTGTGTGGGAGTACCATATGGAGTTCGTGCAGTTTTCTAAATATGCTCCTCACTTGGTGTCGACTATGGATGCCAGGGTTCGACCTTTTGTTCAGCGCCTTAGTCCCTTAGTTGTGAATGACGCTGCTACAGCTGCCTTGGACTTAGACATGAATTATGGGAAGGTTGTGGGATTCGCCTAGACTATAGAGGCTAGGAAATTGAAGATAAGGTCGGAGAGAGAGAGAGTAACTGCAGGGCCCGGTCAGCGGGCCACTCGGGGAGTTCAGTTGGAGGAGGGAGACCAGTTCATGGGAGAGGGTCATCAGGGCCATCCCAGTCCTATGCACAATCCTCAGCCAGTGCACCGCCATCAGTGCACTGTTTCCAGCAGAGCAGTGGCTGGGGACCAGGGTCAGACAGAAGGAGACCCCATCAGTTAGGTTGCCCATGAGGGAGGTCCCAGCAATAGGGGAGGGCTCTGTGCCCTAAGTGTGGGATGTTCCATACCGAGTCTTGTTATCTGGATATCCTTGTATGCTACGGGTGTGGAGTGAGAGGTCATGTTCAGCGGCATTGCCGCGCGCCCAACCAGGACAGGGGTAGGGGCTTTGCTCAATCATACGGTTCTTCAGTCGCCACATCTTCAGGGCGTCCTCCAGCCCCAGCGGGTTACCTTGCACTCAACGCAGGTTCGACTCAATTTGGGTGATAGTGGATCGACTCACCAAATCAGCCCACTTTTTGCCAGTCAAGTCCACCGATACTACAGAACGGTATGCTCAGTTCTATATCAAAGAGATAGTCAAACATCATGGCACTCCAGTTTCTATTATCTCAGATCGAGGGGCCCAGTTCACAGCTAAGGTTTGGAGGAAATTTGAGCAATGTTTGGGTATTCAGGTGAATCTCAGCACGACTTTCCATCCACATACTGATGGTCAGGCGGAGTGGACTATTTGGACGCTTGAAGACATGTTGCGGGCTTTTGCTTTAGGTTTCAAAGGTAGTTGGGATGACCATTTTCCGCTTATAGAATTTGCTTACAATAACAACTTTCATTCTAGTATTCAGATAGCCCCATTTGAGGCATTGTACGGAAGAAGTTGTAGATCTCCGATTGGATGGTTCGAAACTGGTGAGGCGAAATTGTTAGGGCCAGATCTTGTGCACCAAGCTACGGAAAAAGTTAGAGTCATTCAGGAGAGGATGAAAACCGCTCAGAGTCGTCATAAATCTTATGCGGACGTTCGTCGAAGAGAATTGGAGTTCCAGGTAGATGATTGGGTTTTCTTGAAGGTGTCTCCCATGAAGGGAGTGATGCGGTTTGGGAAGAAAGGGAAGTTGAGCCCTAGGTACGTCGGGCCGTATCGGATCGCTCAAAGAATAGGACGGGTGGCTTATAGGCTGGAATTGACCCATGAAATGTCATTAGTGCACCTAGTGTTCAATGTGTCTATGTTGAAGAAAGTGGTTGGAGATCCATCCGCCATCGTGCCAGTTGGGACTATTGAGGTTAATGAAGAGTTATCATACGAAGAGACTCCGGTTGCCATTCTTGATAGGCAAGTCCATAAATTGAGAAACAAAGAGATTGCTTCTGTTAAGGTGTTGTGGAAAAGTTAACAAGTCGAGGAAGCCACGTGGGAAACAGAGAAAGAAATGAAAGAAAAATATCCCCATCTGTTTGAGCAAGTGTAGTAATGATCGTGCGAATTATTTTCCCAAGGCAATTTGATGTTGTATTCCGATTCGTGCAAAGACACCCCATGTTCCTTAATTGCCTTATTGTTGTAACTTTCCAATGCGTGCTAAAACTGTATATGAGGTTATTAAATGGGTGGTGTGCCACCCTTGAAGTAAATGAATGTTGTGTGAAACTTTTGTGATAGGCAAAAATGATTAATAGTAGTGTAGATTTGTAATGATTAATTGCACTATACATATGGTGTATTGAGGTGATTAAATCGTATGGGACTCACTAAAGTGACCAAATTACGTGCAAGTATGTGCCACTAATTGAATCATGTGCTAATTTGTGATGTAAAGAGAATGAACTATGTGTAGTTGTCAAAGTAATTGGATGTGTGCAAGTGTTGAGGTAATGAATTGTATACCAGTTGAAAGGATAACAGACATTGTGTAATGATGCTTGGAAATGTGTTTCGGGGGCTCTCTGATAGGTAGATGGGTCTAAATACAAAGGAGACTCAGGCGAAATATTATGAAAATTTTGGAGTTAGTGTAAATCTGGAAGTTTGCATATCATGTTTTCAAAACCAAACGATTTCCAAAATCCTCATTCGAGGACGAATGATTTTTAAGGGGGGAGAATGTAAATACCCGTAAAATATCTTATTTAAAATAATGCCAAATAAGTCCCCGAGTTGTTATAACTGTAAAAATTCTTAAAACGAACCTTGATTGTGTAAAGTACCCCGGAATTTGAAAGAATAAAATTTTCTAGCAGTTGGGCGTTATGCGATCGCATAAAGGGTATGCGGACCGCATAATGGTCGCATACCTGGGCAGGCCACTGCCCAATTGGAGGACAACTATGCGGTCCATTATGCAATCGCATTTCGGTTCTACGAACCGCATAATTGTCACATTCTTGCTCTTTTGATTTCTGTGAGGGAAGTTATGCGACGCACTATGCGATCGCATAACGTGTATGCGGACCGCATAGTGGTCGCATACCTGCACAGTGTGTTTTAATTTTTGCCAACCTAGAGGGCCATTTTGCAGTCGTCTCTACGGACCACATGTCAGGAATGGGATTGCATTCATGACCGCATTCCGGTGTCGGGCTCCTATTTTTAATAATAGTAAAAACCCGACAACCAGTTCATTAAAACACCCCACCCCTTCATTTTTAAAAGTTTTCTGAACAAAATAGAGAGAAGGAAAGGGGAGTTCTTGAGAGAGAAAGTGGTTCTTCCATCAAGTTGATTTTCAAAGTCCCTCAGGCCTGATAATTCGAGTAATCTTCTTCTTCCTCATTCTAGCAGGTAAGGGTTCCCAACTCTTTTTCCACTAATTTTCTGATTTTAAACAAAGGGAGGATTTGCATAGGTTGTTTCTTGAAAATATTAACTAAGACCTTGCATGCATGTTTAATAATGGTGTTAATTTAATAAGAGGGAGTGGTTTGGGGTAAATTTCACAATGACGAGGTTGGTAGTCTAATGGGGTCACATAGTGTTTGGTAGAATGTTTAAGAGAGTCCGAATTGCATGCATGACTTCCAATTCTAAGTTGAATACGTTTATTTGTGAACTAGATTGACGGTACTAGTTTAAAAAGGGGATTTCGACTCCAGGTATGTATGGCTAACTTTAATCCTTGTAAAATCCCTCATGTTGTGGTAAGCATATGGTGTGTGTACTTATATGAAAATATATGAATTGACTGACTAGCTGATTACTACCCCACTGTGTTAGATGAGATTTTTAATTGTGACTTGGCATGCCCACTTTATTATGTGCAAAAGATGGTAGTTGTTTGAAGTTATTGATATGAACCATTGTAAAAAAGTTGAACGGTTATGGCAACACCTTGGGCATAAATTGTTGTTTGATGAAAGTTTGGGGTGCTTTGAGTCCAAGTAAATGAATTGATAAATGTGAATTTGTGATCCTTGAAAGGAAGGCCCAGGTGATGAAATTGTTTGGTGTTGTTGTTAAAATTGTGATCCTTGAAAGGAAGGCCCTTGTGATTAAATTGTTTGGTGTTGTTGTTGAAATTGTGATCCTTGAAAGGAAAGCCCTTGTGATGAAATTGTTGGTGTTGTTGTTATGAAATATGAATTGTCAGGCGGGGTCGGGGTGCGCGCCGCAACACGAAGTAATAAGGTGTGGGTTGTGGTGTTAAGGGTGGCCGAGGTAATAAGGTTGGAAAAGTGATCGTTATAACTATTTATACGAAAATTATGAAACTCGTGAATATGGTGGTGTTGGAAAGGGAAAAAGGAGAGATTGTAAAATTGTTGATTTTGATTGTCACTTTCCGTATGTTTTGATTGTTGGTCCTATTGTTGTCTTGTTTCTTATCTGTAATATTTGTTGATTTTACTTGGGATAAAGTTTGTTCATACATACTAGTACCATTCCACAGTACTAACGTCCCTTTTGTCGGGGGCGCTACATCTTTTATATGGATGTAGGTGGTTCCATAGCAGGTAGCTCAGCCCGCCGTTAGTGGTACCTCCTCTTCATCTATGCAGCAGTTGTGGTGAGCCTCTCTTCTCCTCGGGGCTGTGTCTGGATCATACCACCTTCTTTTGTTTATGTTCTAAAGGTATAGCCGGGGCCTTGTTACCGGCAGGTTATGTAAAATCCCTAGTATTTGTCGAGGCTCCGTAGACATGATGTGGTTGTATGTATGTATTTTTGGGAAGTAATGGCACGTACTCGGAATCGTGGATCATGTTGGAAAGTTATGTATGTATTTTATATGTTTGAATATCAATCGCTGAAATATTGAAAAAGAAAACCAGTGGAGATATATTGTGAAATGTACATTGAAACTAAAATCGGCTAACTCACAGGAAATAATGTATATTATAAACGCGGGGCAATACGTTGGGCAGGAGACACAATCCAAGTCCGCCTTATTGGGTTCACCCGGTTAGGCACCGGTCTCGTCCCACGATTTTGGGGCATGACATGACCCTTGTATGTTATAGCAGCAGGGGCAGTGCGATCTCAAAGGTGAAATGGGTCCGGCCCCCCTGAGGGCCTTCTACGTGATCGCGAATGGGGCCATGTGAACGCGGAGGCTAGGCTGGCTAGACCTACGCGATCGCGGGGAGTGAGGATGCGAACGCATAGAGTAAAAGTTGGGCCAGAGCTTAGCCTTCCCCTATGCGAACATGTGCATACCTGTGCGATCGCATATGCCATTTATCCACCCCTGCCAACTCCTTCTATGCAAACACGTGAGTACACTCGCGATCGCATAGAAGGAAACAAGACTGTGAAAAATCTGGTGTTTAACACTTAGCTCAAAGGGGTCCGAAACTCACCCGAGCCCCTTGAGACCCCGTGCAAAGGCACTGGCAAGTCTGTATTCATGATACGGACTCGCTCGAATTCTTGGAACGCAAAAAACAACAACGAAACTAAGAATCCGACCCCAAACCCAAATTGAATCAAACTGTGAACTTCAAGTTCTAAAATTCGCTTTCAATACGCCGAACCTGCCTATACTACTCAGAATGACACCAACTTTTGCAAGCAAGTCATAAATGACATAACATAACTATTCCCGGTCTCGAAATTCCGTTTGGACCTCGATATCACAAAATCACGTTCCAAACCTCAATTTTTGAACTTGAGAAATCATATTTCACTATTTGGTGCTGAAACGATCGCGGGTCATCAAAAACTCGTTTCGAATATACGCCCAAGTCCGAAATCATCATACGAACCTATCGGAACCTTAGAATCTCGATTCCAAGGTCATTTACTAAAAATGTTGACCGAAGTCAAACTTGGACTTTAAGGCCAACCTTAAGGAACTAAGTGTTCCTAAACCACTCCAAACTCCTCTAAATCCCACACCCGTACCCACAAGTCATAAATCAGTAAAAGAAACAACGAAAAGTCTCATTAGGGGCACGGGGGTCCTAGAACACAAAATGACCGGTCGGGTCGTTACATCCTCCACCTCTTAAACAAACGTTCGTCCTCGAACGGGTCTAGAATCATACCTGGAGTGCTGAATAATTTTGGATATCTGCTCTGTATGTCCTCCTTGTACTCCCAAGTCGCCTCCTCCACTGGACCTTTACGACAGAAACCCTTTTGGACCTTAACGGGCAATCCTCCCTGTCAATAATAGCCACTAGCTCCTCCTTGTAGCCCAACCTCTCATCTAGCTGAATGGTGCTGAAATCTACCCCATAAGGGAAGTCGGCCTGGTATCTCCGGATCATGGACACATGAAAGACCGGATGAACTCCTGATAAAGTGGGAGGTAAAGCAAGCTCATAAGCAACCTCTCTTACTCGTCTCAAAACCTCGAATGGACCTATTAACCTTGGGCTCAACTTGACCTTTTTTCCAAACCTCATAATACCCTTCATCGACGAGACTTTCAACAGAACCTTCTCTCCCTCCATAAATGATACATCACGCGCCTTCCGATCCGCATAAATCTTCGGTCTGGACTGTGTTGTGCGAAGCCTCTCCTGAATCATCTTCACTTTCTCCAAAGCATCCTTCACCAGGTCGGTACCATATAACTTAGCCTAGCCAGGCTCAAACCACCCGATGGGAGAACGACATCGCCAACCATACAAGGCCTCAAATGGATCCATCTCAATGCTGGACTGGTAACTATTATTATAAGCAAACTCGACCAAAGGAAAGAAATGGTCCCACTGACCTCCAAAGTCAATCACACATGCCCTGAGCATGTCCTCCAATATCTGAACTGTCCGCTCCGACTGTCCGTCGGTCTGAAGGTGGAATGTTGTGCTGAGCTCCACCCGCGTGCCCAACTCACTCTGTAGTGCTCTTTAGAAGTGTGAGGTTAACTGAGGACCTCGATCTGATACAATAGACATAGGAACACCGTGCAATCGAACTATCTCCCGAATGTAGATATCGGCCAACCTCTCTTAAGTATAAGTAGTAGCTACTGGAATGAAATGCGCCGACTTGGTAAACCTGTCCACAATGACCCAAACCGCATCAACCTTCTGCAAGGTTCGAGGGAACCCAACTATGAAGTCCATAGTGATGCACTCCTATTTCCACTCAGGTATAGGCATCTGCTAAAGTAGGCATTCTGGCCTCTAGTGCTCATACTTAATCTGCTGGCAATTTAGACATATAGCCACATACTCCACTATGTCTTTCTTCATCCGCCTTCACCAGAAATGCTGCTTCAAGTCACGATACATCTTCGTAGCACCAGGATGAATAGAATACCGTGAACTGTGAAAAGTAGCCTCGAAAGGCAGAAAAGTAGCCTTATGTAAAGGGAGGTAGAGCTTAACCTCGAAAGGCAGAAAGGTAGCCTTATGCAGATGCAGATGGAGACAAAGCTTAGTATCGGAAGGTAGAAAGGTATCCTTATGCAAGATAGACGCAGAATGGTATCCTTATGCAAATTGAGGTAGAGCTTAACCTCGGAAGGCAGAAAGGTAGCCTTATGCAGATGCAAATGGAGACAGGGCTTAGTCTCGGAAGGCAGAAAGGTAGCCTTATGCAGTAATGCAGATGGAGACATGGCTTAGTCTCGGAAGGTAGAAAGGTAGCCTTATGCAGGAATGCAGATGGAGACAATGCTTAGTCTCGGAAAGTAGAATGGTAGCCTTATGCAAATACAGGTGGAGACAGAGCTTAGTCCCGGAAGGTAGAAAGGTAGCCTTATGAGGAGAATTAAATAACAAATGACAGTAGAGATTCTTAGCTGATAGTAAATTGCGGTATTATGACTGTTGTAAGCGTTGAGATTATGAAGCATCGTTTGTTTATGCTGATAACAAATGTCGGCAGGTGCAACTATTTTGAGAATCATGTCTTTGAATAGTATCTGTCCTTCGGGCGGATAGTATGCTCGAGATTTTTCAATCTTAATGCCTGCATCCAAAGAAAAATCGTGAGTTCTGTAAATGATGGAGGTTAGTTCGTATCCCCGCTGGCTTTGCTTGGTTCATTCGGCGTGAACTGATGATATTGTTCGTATCATTGGGGTAGCATTTGCTTAACAAAGTTGTTTTCAAGAGTAAGCATGCATGATTTTGTAAAGATATAGTATAAACATATAATTTAAAATAGTTTTAGATGAATCATCGACCATGACACAGTTCAAGACATTTCAACCTCTCCTACTACATAAGTTTGAGGGTCTTCCTCAAAATTCTGCCCCAGTTTGATGGGTTGATGTTTCTCATTGTTGCTCGTGCGGCGATTGGCCGAACTTACTTCGGAATTTTGAGGGTCCTTCTCAAAATTCTGCCCTAGTTTCCAATTACGGGGAAAAATAGATTTTTTATTGGATTGTGACAAAACCCATAGGGCTGCCTACATATCCCCTCTTAAACAGAAATCAGGTCAGGCGTAGTTCAATTTACATCATTTGGGAAAGCATAAAATATTACACATAATAGCGTTTGACTGCATCTGAATTGATTGGCTTTGGCCAGACTTCTCCGTCAATTTCTACAAGTATGAGTGCTCCTCCTGTCAATGCTCGGTGAACCATATACGGACCTTGCCAGTTGGGAGAGAATTTCTCTTTGGCTTCATCTTGATGCAGAAAAATTTTCTTTAACACCAGGTGCCCCAGTGTGAACTGTCTAGGCTTGACTCTCTTGTTCAAAGCTCTGGTCATTCTATTCTGATAAAGTTGCCTGTGACACACTGCATTCATCATTTTTCCGTCTATGAGGGTCAGTTGCTCATAACTACTTTTTACCCACTCTGTATCGCTGAGCTTAGTTTCTTGTATGATTCATAATGATGGAATCTCAACTTCGGGAGGAATGACAACTTCCGTACCATAAACCAACATGTAAGGGGTTGCCCCGGTTGATGTGCAGAATGTGGTGCGGTATCCTAATAGAGAAAATGATAAATTCTCATGCCATTGTTTGTGCTTTTCTATCATCTTCCTCAATATCTTCTTGATGTTTTTGTTGGCGGCTTCTACAACTCCATTCATCTAGGGTATGTAGGTTGTGTAATTCTTGTGTTTTATCTTAAAGGTCTTGCACATGGCTTTCATCAGGTCATTGTTAAGATTGGAACCATTGTCGGTGATGATTGACTATGGGACTCCGAATCGACAAACAATGTTGTCGCGAACAAAGTCTTCCACGAATTTCTTAGTCATTGCTTTGTAAGATACTGCTTTGACCCATTTAGTGAAATAATCAATTTCCACTAAGATGAACATGTGTCAGTTGGAGGTGGTAGGCTCGATCAGTCCAATAACGTCCATCCCCCAGGCGGCGAACGGCCACGATGAGCTTGTTGCATTGAGCTCGTTTAGAGGTACCTCTATCATATCTACGTGTATCTGACATCGGTAGCATTTTCGGACGTACTGGATGCAGTCCGTTTCCATAGCCATCCAAAAATAACCGGTTCTGAGTATTTTCTTATCCAAGACCAAACCGTTCATATGTGGGCCACAGGTCCCATCATGGTTCTTCTCAAGTAGTTTGGAGGCCTCCTTTGCGTCGACACATATTAATAATCCCAAATCGGGAGTCCTCCTGTACAGGGTTCCTCCACTGTCAAAGAAGTTGTTGGAAAATCTCTGAAGCATGCGTTTCTGAATGTGATTTGCAAGCTCTGGGTACTCTCCATTTGATAAATACTCCTTGATATCATGAAGCCCCGACTTTCCGTCTGCTTCCCCTTCAACATGGGCACAGTATGCTGGCTGGCTATGGACCTTAACTAGAATGGGGTCAATGAAGTTCTTATCTGGATGTCGTATCATAGATGCCAGAGTGGCCAATGCATCGGCGAACTCTTTCTGAATTCTGCGGACGTGCAAAAATTCTATCTTCGTGAACCTCTTTCTCAATTCCTGCACATGGTGCAGATACGACAATATCTTGGAATTCTTGGTAGCCCATTCTCCTTGTACCTGATGTATAAGCAAGTCTGAATCACCAATCACTAACAACTTTTGGACATTCATATCAATGGCCATGTTGAGCCCTAAGATGCAGGCTTCATATTCCGCCATATTGTCATGCAGGGGAATCTGAGATTGGCAGATACCAGATAGTGTTGACCAGTTTTTGATATCAGTACAGCTCCAATGCCGACTCCTTTGAAATTTGCCGCTCCATCGAAGAATATTCTCCACCCGTCATAGGATTCTGCGATGTCTTTTCCTATGAACGATACTTCCTCATCGGGAAAATACATTTTCAGGGGTTCGTATTCTCCGTCCACAGGGTTCTCCACAAGATTGTCCGCAAATGCTTGTCCCTTGACTGCTTTCAGGGTCATATAGATAATGTCGAACTCACTCTGCAGGATTTGCCACTTGTCCAACTTGCCAGTGGGCATGGGTTTCTAAAAGATGTACTTCAAGGGGTCCATCCTTGATATAAGATATGTAGTATAGGCACAGAAGTAATGCCTCAACTTCTGGGATACCCAAGTCAAAGCGCAGCATGTGCGTTCCAATAGAGAATACCGAGCTTCGTACGGAGTTAAATTCTTGCTGAGATAATAAATAGCTTGCTATTTTCTTCCTGTTTCATCGTGCTTCCCCATAACGCAACTAAAAGCTCCATCTAACACACCAAGCTAGAGTAGCACAGGTCTACCTGGCTTAGGCATTACTAGGACTGGTGGCGTTGACAAGTATCCTTAATTCTGTCGAAGGCCTTTTGGTGGTCATCGATCTATTTGGTTGCGGCGTCCTTCTTCAGCATCTTGAAGATCGGTTCACATATGACTGTAGATTGTACTATGAACCGGCTGATGTAATTAAGACGTCCCAGGAAACTCATTATATCTTTCTTGTTCCTTGGCGGTGGTAATTCCTTAATGGCTTTGACCTTTGACGGATCCAGTTCTATTCCTCGATGGCTGACAATGAACCCAAGCAATTTTCCAGAAGGAACCCCGAATGCACACTTCGCAGGGTTTAGTTTCAAATTTTATTTCTAAAAACTATTGAAGAACTTCCTCAAATCTTCTATGTGATCGACAACTTTCTTGGACTTGATAATAACATCATCCACATATACCTCAATCTCATTGTGTATCATATTGTGGAAGATAGTGGTCCTAGCCCTCATATAAGTGGCCCCAAACTTCTTCAGGCCGAATGACATCATCTTATAGCAGTAAACTCCCCACGGCGTAATGAAAGACATTTTCTCAAAATCTTCCTCATCCATCCAGATCTGATGGTAACCAGCGAAGCAATCTACGAATGACTGTAGTTCATGCCTGGCGCAATTGTCGATCAGGATGTGTATGTTTGGCAAAGGGAAATCATCTTTTGGACTGGCCCGGTTGAGATCCCGGTAGTCGACACAGACTTTAACCTTCCCATCTTTCTTTGGAACTGGCACGATGTTTGCTAACCATATCAGATACTCCACAACTTTGAGTACCTTAGCGTTGATTTGCTTGGTGACTTCTTCTTTGATTCTTAAACTCATGTCTGATTTGAATTTTCTGACCTTTTGCTTGACTAGTGGACACATTGGGTTGGTTGGCAACTTGTGAGAAACAAAAGATGTACTGAGACCCGGCATGTCATCGTACGACCATGCGAATATATCCTCATACTCCTTTTGAAATTTTGTGCATTCTTTCTTCTCTAACAGCGACAAATGAATGCTGATACGCATTTCCTTGACATTTTCTGAATCTCCCAGGTTGACAATTTCGGTCTCGTTCTGGTTGGACTTAGGTCTATTTTCAAACTTCCCAATTTCTTTGATGATCTCGTCAGGTATGTCATCTTCTTCTGAATCAATGTCTGTTTCTTGCGTTGTCTCGTTGCATGTCACAATCATTGGTTCAACAAGACAAGTACTAGTAATGTTGTATAGATAAAGTAATGAGAGAAAACAATAGTAATAAATATTGATTCATAAAAACTCACAAGTTCTTTTGATAAATTGAATAAATGTTTTAAACATTGAAGCTCTTATTGCAGAAATAAAAATGCAAAAAGGAAATCATTTAATGAAAGATAGTGAATGATGCATTTTTAGCCCTACTACCCCGAGGCTCATCGAGCTCTGGCTGTTTTGATGGTTCAGTTATTGAGATACGCTCCTTTGCTTACGACCTTTATGGAAGGGCTCTCCTCCCCCTCCTCCTCGAGAATGACACGACAATCCATGTCACCGTCTTCTAAGAATAGATTCCTCAGTGCTGCAAGTGCCTCTTCTTCATCTGACCCATAGATAATGCCGGCTTGATGGAAGGTTTTCTCTAGATGCTGTATCGGTTGCTCCAGTGGGTAATAGGGACTGCTCCATGGTGGCGACCAGCTATTGAATTCTTCCCAGGTATATTCGTATCCCAAACCGAAGGTGGTGGCATGTTTCTTGATCTTTATGGGTTTGGAGATCCCTTGGAGGTTCTTGCCGAGCCCTTTACTTGGCTCGTATCCTCTCCAATTCATCATGCTCGTGATCTTGCTATCCCACAATTTGTCCTTGTCTATGGCATTGACTCGTTCAATGTGATGCTAAGTTTCTCCTCCCAGCTTCCTTCTTCCTTCGATCACTAGAATAGTCTGGCGACTATAAACAAGATTGCTTCCATCGCCATGGATGATTACCTCTTAGTGGTTCCATTCAAATTTCACTGCCTAATGCAGCGTTGATGCTACAGCCCCAGCAACATGTATCCATGGTTGTCCTAAGAGAAGATTGTAGGACGCTGATACATCTATTACTTGAAAGTCAACTTCGAACCATGTTGGCCCCATTTGCAAGCACATGCTAATCTCGCCAATGGTGGAACTCTGTGAATCGTCAAAAGCTTTCACATTTATCGCTCCCTCTCTTATCTCGCGCAACCCTTTGCCCAATTTCTTGAGTGTTATCAACGGGTAGATATTGACCCTGGATCCCCCATCAATTAGAATCCTGGTGATGAAATAGTCTTCACATTGCACGTTGATGTGCAGTGCGTTGTTGTTACCCAACCCTTTAGGCGGAAACTCATCCTCGTGAAAGGTGATCTTATGGCTTTCTAACACTTGGCCTACCATATTGGCCATTTCCCCACTAGTGATATTGTTTGCCACATACGCTTCATTTAGCACTTTCAACAAAGCATTTCTATGTGCCTTTGAATTTTGCAGCAAGGAAATAATAGATATCTGAGCTGGGGTCTTGTTAAAACGGTCAATGATAGAGTACTCCTTGGCATGTACCTTCCTCCAAAGGTCGTCTGGACCTGTCTCAATAATGGGTGGCCTGTTGGAAGCCTATTTGCTTCATTCAGCCAAATGCTCAGGCGTATAGACTCTACCAGTCCTTGTCATACCCTATGCCGCAGTAGCTTCTTCAATCTTTACTTTACCCTTCCTTCTTGCCTCAGCTACATAATCCCATGGTACAACATTTGTATAGAAAGGTGGCGTGTTTGATATCGCCACCGTTATTTGTGGAGATACCCTCACTTCGAATGGAACATGTGCTTTAGCATGTGGCAGAACTGTAACCTCAAATGGTGCAGGCGCATGAGCCGGAGGTATGACTTCGACCTCAATATGTGCCTTTGCGGGTGGCGCTGCTTCGAATGCCAAAGGTACATACATATCTACTCCAGCATCCTCAGATGGCTGAATCTGGACTATGATTGAGTTGAGAGTAACCGCTGTCTTCTTTGGGTCATCACCTTCTATGATCAACCCAATCGACCTCCCGGGGTCCCATATTCTTCTACTTTAAACATGTGGATGCCTCCACCCTTATTGTCAGGGAGTGGATTGCTGCGGACGTTGGGAGCGGATTCCTTTGCCATAATGATCTTGTTGTCAATCAAGGACTGCATCTTATCCTTTAAAGAGCGGAATTAATCAATGGTGTGTCCCTTCATGCCGGAATTGGTACGCATATGACTTGGTTGGATTAACCCACAGGGAAGGATTCTCAGGGTTCACCGCAGGGATGGGGGTGACATAACCGGCAACCTTTAGTTTCTCATACAACTGGTCGATAGGTTCGGTGATGGCAATAAGTTGAAGCCCTCGAAGTGCTTTGGTCCTCTTTGGCATTATTCTAAGGCTCGATACATGTCTGAAATGGTCATAGGGACGATGTTGAAAGTCTGCCCACCAATTCCCTCCATTAGGGTCTTGGTTACCATAGCTAACCTAGTGTGGATTCTCTCTTTCTTTGTCGTAAATACTATGAACTCCAGGAAGCAAAGCATGAAGACGAACACCCTACGGTGAATGTGTCCCAAGGATGTGATAGAGAATTTGTCATGGAAGGTACGGTATGATTTTCTTTCACCGTACCTTTCATACAAATAGTCAAAGGGGATGTATGACTCTTTTGGACACCCTAACTCTGTGTTCTTCTTTAAACCCATCATTTTCAGGAAACCTTACTTGTGCGGTTTACTGGCATTAGCAAACCGGAGTCTCCCAAACTAGACCAGCCAGTCCTCTTTTTTCTTCTAACAACGGTGTCATTTCGATGTCCCCAAAACGAAAGACAGCCCTCTCACAATCCCAGAATAAGGTGGCAACCTCAATCATCATGTTGTTAGGCTAGATGTCCTAGAGGGACGGTAGACTACCTAGATATTTCTTGACGAGTGTTTTGTCACTAGAATGCAGGTCCTCCCACAAGTTCAGAAGCTTTGGTTGGATGTTGGTGACCATGCCGAATCTGGGGACTTCGTGCCTCATATTCTGCAAGACAAAATAGTTAGGCCCTTACCCCCACAAGACTCGACTATTTAGCCACTTATGATTAACATGCGAGCATTGAGTTCTCCATATAAATGCACAGAACATGATGGCGCCCGTTGAGATTTATGGAAACCCGGTGGAATTTGGACAAGGCTATCTTAAAGGCTATTGTGCGGACAACACGTTAGCCTGGCTATGTTTGACCATGATGCATGCAGCAGTATATCGGAGTAAGGTTTTCTATGAGGTATTAGACTGGTACCCTTGAGTGGACTACTCAATGGGGAAAGGCATGGAACCGTCGACTGCACCGCTGATCGACTAGTTTTAACGCAAATAAGCCTTTCCGAATTTAGGGGTTGATAAAATAGGAAGAGAGCAACCACTCATCAAGCATTTTTATAGGATTTGTTTTTGGCACGAGTGGAGTATGATGTCGAATCATAATTATGCAATAAGTAGTAAAACATGTAGTCATGTATTTGCATGTTACGAAAGTAGTAAATACAATAATTATAATTTAAAAGCAGTTATAAAAGGAAAGAAACAAGAAAACATGTCAGTTTAGCTTTTGAAGAAAATTAAATGCTTGGAAGATAAGTAATTGCACATAAGGGGAATGAGAAGAGGTACAAATTCACAAAGCAGTTTGAAAATGGTATAAGCCTAAAGTCTCTAGCAGAGTCGCCATGCTGTCGCGCCCCTTTTTTCCAACTCTTTTCGGGGTCGGTCAAGGGTTTTTGACATTGTTGGGACAACTCGTTTACTTTTGGGAAGGGGTTTGCAAGTTTTGAAGAGTCGCCACCTAACGAGTTAATGTGAGTTAGGGCACCTATTTGGGGTTCATTTACAAACAAGTTTGATAACCAGAGATAGGGCAAGGGCTTGAAATTACCCAAGGGGAAGGTGTTAGGAACCCCTAAGAATCCACAACTGTGGTTCCTAGCCAAACAACTTTTGTGAATTTGTACAAGTAGCAAGTAGGCAGTAAATGTTTAAGAAAAGCAGGTAGTTTTGAAAAACTCGCAGTCTAAGCACACATGTGTTACTATGTTTTAATAGATAAGTAGATTTGAAAGAGTTATATTCTAAGCATCCATAGGGGATATCCTAGGTTATTCTTAATATGGTTCACATCAATGCAATACCCGATATGTCACTCCTCAAAGAGGGGATACACGTGGTATTAGCGCACCGGTCATCATATCCATATCTACCCTTCCCACCCCGTAAAGGTAATTAAAATGCATGTTGGTCAACGACTTCAATTGCATGTTGTTACCCGTCCCTTCCTAATAGTACTGGAGGAATTTAGGACTTCAATCCTAAGAAGGAAGTTCTAAGCAGACCCTCAGGTTTAAGTGCAAAATACTAGGCGACATACAAGAACACATAGGACTGCAATTAGGGGATAAACACACAAACAGAGAAAGGCTCAGGTATACCTAAAAAAATAATGCAAATAGGCAGCATGACTCAAACATAGTTAAGGTCGAGCATTTAATTCAGAATCCTTAAGCATGGTATCTAAGTGATTTTAAAATAACAAAGAGGCAGATTTGTTTCCTAACTCAGAGAAGAAGTCCTAATAAGTTTTTCCTACTGATTTTAATCTGTTGATAGTTAGGCAATACCCATAAAAGAAGCATATTTCCAGTTTTAACAACTTTAGTCACCTATGGCTTGCCTAGGCGTGGGACAATGCCCAGTAGTTACCAGATTTATTAAAGAAAATGGTTACAAGTTGTTTTTCCTAAACATGTTGTACTTAGGTGTTGCAAAGATACATAATTATTACCAAATGTTTGGAAACATGGTGAAACTGTTTTAGGCCCTTTTTCATTCATCAATAATTAATCTAGGTGTAGAATGAGGCCTAAAACATGACATCTAATTATGCACATATAGAGATACAGAACGACTTGTATGCGGAAGTCCTAAGCAGGATTTCTAGATGTACCATAATATTACAGCATTATCCGACCTAGTTTGCATGAGTAGTAGATTTGTATTAACGTTTATCCTAGAACAGGAGTTTGCTAAGTGTACATGATAGTGTTCTAGTTATTAGCATGTTTTAACATAGAATTTTATAAGTGATATGAGGATGCATATGCTAAAAACAGTAGACATAGGGGCCTAAGGTGGCAAGATTTCTAATACATGCATACATGAGTCCTACACAGGATTTCTACTACGCAGATAGAAAGTAAAACCCAAAGCATGGTTTCTACCTTTTTAGCATGCATCATATCCATCCCTTTTCACTATCCATCCCCAGAGTTGTTTACAAATAATTATTACAAACCATTGGCATAAAATACATAAATGTATAAAGAAAATAAGAAGTTACATTATAGGGAGCCTACTGATAGGCGCAATATCTCCAGAATGCCTCAATACCATTGGTTCACAGTCTTTCACACGATCCAGGTGTGTCAAAGTTCCCTAAGGATCTCAAGGGATCCCTGTCCCGACCCAGAATCCCAATCCGAGTCGTGATGGCGCCCAACGGCGGGGTTAGGCAAGCCAACAATAATTACACCAAGTGATACCTTTCCCATCTAGTTAAATAGTCAAAGATTCCCAAATTATAACGACCAACATGATACTAGCCTTGAGCGAAAGTGAAATCCTAGTACATACAAGCTGAAATAAAATGCATACATAGACATACATCCCAAAACCCCAAAATATAAATATACACTACGCGTGTGTGAGCCAGGAACTAGTGTAACGACTGTCATGGGAAACTACTGAATATACAATGACTACAATATATACAGAGTCTCCGTCTGAATGAAATGAGCGGAGAAATGTAACAAAAGAGCTCCAGGGTGCTGCTAGGAAGTCGCCGAGAAAGCAGCTCACCGAGAAGTATGACCACAGTATCAATATCCAGCGCCGGCCTGATAGTCAGACGTGCCAGCCTTCGGACCTGTACAGTCAAGTACAAAAAAGAAAAGAAAGTGCAGCATGAGTACATATTAAATAAATATGTACCCAGTGAGTATCCCGCCTAAACTCGAAGAAGTAGTGACGAGAGGTCGACTCGATACTCACTAGGGTCCAGCAGTAGTAACATGTGATAAAATATGATGAAATACAGTAGGCATGTCAGGGAAATAAGCAGCAAGTACATATACTAAAAGCAGAGAAATCCAAACAGCTACTGAACTTAAACAATAAAGCACTTTCAAGAGTAAGACCACCGAATGAAACAAAAATCACAAATTCTTTGAATCCGCCGTGGCGTACGGCCCGCTCCCTTATATTTCACAATTTCATTTCAAATCCGCCGTGGCATACAACTTGCTCCCTTATATTTCACAATTTCATTTAAAAATCCGCCGTGGCGTACGGCCCGCTCCCTTATATTTCACAATTTCATTTAAAATCCTCCGCGGCATACTGCCCGCTCCCTTATGTTTTACAATTTCATTTAAAATCCGCCGTGGCGTACGGCCCGCTCCCTTATGTTTCACAATTTCATTTATAAATATGCCGTGGCGTACGACCCGCTCCCTTATGTTTCACAATTTCATTTAAAATCCGCCATGGCGTACGACCCGCTCCCTTATGTTTCACAATTTCATTTAAAAATACGCCGTGGCGTACGGCCCGCTCCCTTATATTTCACAATTTCATTTCAATGGACCTCAGAAGAACAACATGATGAAAAAACATAGTTTTGTAGGAAATATAACATTACAATAAATCATAAGAGCATTTCAACGAAAAGAAAGAAAAATATTTAAAGAATTGCAAGGAAACATACAAGGCATGATGTGGGCCTAACTACCCGGACATAACAATAATAGCAGCTATGTACGGACTCTCGTCACTTGGTGCGTACGTAGCCCCCAAACGAGTTACACATAGCATATATATCACCTATGGGGACAATTCCCTCTTACAAGGTTAGATGGGAGACTCACCTCGTGTCAGATCTACCCATCGGACCACAATTTTGCCCGAAACTTCGAACTCTATACCCGAGGACTCGCAACTAGTCAAAAGATATACAACAACATCAATGCATGCACAATGTAACAACCTATCCTAGTTATTCAACCAAAAATCGCTATTCTTGAAGGATTCTAAATCTCCGCCCCCTGCCTCTCATGGTCAAATTCCGGAAATTTTCGAAGGAATGAATTACCCGAAGCCTAAGGATCGTAATTACATAATTTATTTAGGAATTTTTGGCTAAAAATGAAGTTTCACTATTTTCCCAAAACCCCACATTTTTCTATCAATTCCTATGAATTTTAAGATAATTGGAAGAGGATTTTATTTGAATTTGATGTTAAAAGTGATGAAAAACGGACTAGGAATCACTTACCTTGATGAGTTTGAACTTGGGCAGTCCTTTCCCTAGCTTGAAGGAGCTCTAATGGAGGTTGGGTATTGAATAATGAAGAAGAATCCCGTAATTAGATATTTAAGTACTGCCCAGGAAAACCTTCACTGCGATCGCGACACCAGGCCTGCAATCGCGAAGGCCAACTGGCCGGACCTCTGCGATCGCGGCAGAGGTCCTGCGATCGCGAAGAACACCTGGCACGACCTCTGTGATCGCGGCAGTGGTCCTGCGATCGCGTAGAACAAACTCACCCGGCCCAGATGCTACTCAATGCGATCGCAAGAAACGGGCTGCGATCGCGAAGGTGTGGAACCCTAACCTCTATGATCGCAATGGGGAAGTTGCGATTGCATAGAGAAATCGACAGCCCAGCAAAATCCTTCTCCGCGATCGCAACCCACCTTCTACGATCGCAGAGAAAGAAACCAGACAACAGATTTTCTTGTTTTCTAACTTAGCTTCTGGGGGTCTAAAACACACCCGAGCCCCTCGGGACCCCGTCCAACAGCACCAACAAGTCTGTATTCGTGATACGGACTCGCTCGAACTCTCAGAACATGAAAAACAACAACGGAACTCGAAATCAAACCGCAAAACAAAATTAATCAAACTTAAGAACTTTGAAATTCTAGAATTCACTTCAACGCGCCGAACCGGCCTTAACTTCTCGA
Organism: Nicotiana undulata; assembly: GCA_005239495.1. NCBI lineage: Eukaryota > Viridiplantae > Streptophyta > Magnoliopsida > Solanales > Solanaceae > Nicotiana > Nicotiana undulata. Next base: position 9,434 of record ML249407.1, on the reverse strand, counting down.
AATGACTTCAAATTTTGCAGACAAGTTATAAATGACACAACAGAACTATTCCCAGTCTCGAAATTTCAATCGGACCTCGGGAACATAAAATCACATTCCAAACCAAATTTCAAATTCTATGAGATTTCTCAAAACTTCATTAACTCCAATTTTCCTCATTTTATCCGAAACAAATAAAATCACGTCCGTTTTACACCAAATTTCACAGATAACTTATATAACACATATTGAACATGTTCCGGGCTTCGAAATCATAATACGGGACCGGCAACACAGGTTTCACATCAAGGTTCATTTTTATAAGCCTTTAATATTTTCATTAAACAATTTTCTTTAAAAATTCATTTCTCGGACTTGGGTCCTCGAAATTTGATTCCGGGCATACGCCCAAGTCCCATATTTTCCTACGGACCTTCCGGAACCATCGGATCACGGATCGGGGTCCGTTTACCAAAAATGTTGACCAAAGTCAACTTTATTCAATTAATCATCACAAATTTAACTCTTAATCAAGTTTTTTACACAAAGGCTTCTCGGCTACGCGCCGGGGCTGCGCACGCACATCGAGGTGAGATTAATTGAGGTTTTTGAGCCTCGGAACACAGTCCAAATTAGATGCACATAAGATGACCCCTTTTTAGGTCATCACAATCTCCCCCTCTAAAACAAACGTTCGTCCTTGAACGGACGTAGAGTCGTACCTGAAGTGCCAAATAGCTGTGGATACCTGCTCTGCATGTCCTCCTCGGACTCCCAAGTCGCCTTACTAACTGGTTGGCCCCTCCACTGGACCTTAACGACAGAAATTCTCTTAGACCTCAACTGGCGGTCGTGCCTACCAATAATAGCGATTGGCTCCTCCTCGAAGCCCAACTTCTCATCTAACTGAATAGTGCTGAAATCAATCACGTGAGAGAAATCGGCATGATATCTCCGGAGCATGGATACATGAAATACCGGATGAACTCTCGATAAGGCGGGAGGTAAAGCGAGCTCATAAGCAACCTCCCC
>MDKH01201739.1:0-24372 GCA_005239495.1 Nicotiana undulata | reverse complement strand
TGACGGTTCAACATTGTCAACTAAACTTTTGGTCCATTCTCGTGATGAGACAATGTTTAGTATAAAGGATAAAACATTAAGGCTTTTTAATGATTTCTAAATTTGATACGGGGTATATCAAATAATGTATCTACGGGATGACACGTTTAGGAATCACCTATGTAAGTGTGAAGTGTTAGCCGCTTCAAGGAGAATTTTGCAAGGCCAGTTCTCTATGCACTTATGAAACCAGGCGGTGTTCATGGCTGAAACGAACACAACAATGAGAACCAAAGACGGTTAAGGATTGGTTGTGTGACTTGTGGTTGTCTAGGTATACACCAAAGTTCGACGGTTCAAAGATATCAAATCTACCGATTGATCGAGTATATCCGACAAAAGTTCACTATGGAAGATTCAAAGGCAAACCTACTTATCCATATGCAATTAATCCTTGCTTGCGAATCACACAGTTTTTCATGCATACTTCCGTGATATAGCCATTCCCCATTCATGTGGGGGATTGTTGGGGTTTTAAGCAATTAATGATTTATTAATGCTTAAAATAAGGTGAATGAGAAATGGAGGGAAAAATAAAATATTTTAGTAATATTTGAGTTTCCCTCCTTGATTGTCCCACATGGGAAGAGGAAAAGATTTTTGATGGGTATATAAGCAATTTCTCTTCTTCTAGATCTTAAAGAGTTGAGAAGAAGGCAAGCCTCGCGCCGCCGTCGTCGTCGTTGCTCGCTCGGCTCGGCTTCGGCTTCGGCTTCGGCTTCGGATTCAGATTCGGATTTGGTCAAATGATCGATTGATTAATTTTTGGACCAAATTTATTTGTTAATAGTAAATATTAACAGAAATGTTATTAAATATTTATTTTAATAACAAAATACTAATATTAAAATAAATATTAATATTAAATCCATTTCAGTTATCCAATATTTAGTTTTCTGTTTTGTAACAGAAAATTAACTACCATTCAATTTTTCCTCTTTATTGTTGAGTAAATAGCCAATTATGTCATGGCATTTACTCTATGGCCGTTTTGCAAAAACAGTCATTCTGAAGAGTTGCACCTCTTCAGATTTCAGCCTAACTTTGATTATAAATACAAGTCCATTCTCTCAGATTTTACATACTAATTTCTGAGTTCTCCTCCTTCTTTCTGCATACTTTTAACTTCAAAGAAAGCAACAATAAGTGTGATTTGCTACCGAACTTTGAGTTCGCTGAAACACTGGGGTTTGAAGTACCACTACACCAGTGTGTAATTCGTTCTATCCTGGGAGGAAATAATCCATAACCTTAGGTACTAGGAGGGGATTAAATTCCTTAAGGAAACACTGTGAATACAGTGCGCTCGAATTGATTTTGTTATTTCATTTACATTTCTGTTTATGTTATTTAATATTCTCCAGAATTATTTTACAAATACAGATTACTAACATTACTAATTTAACAAATATTAAGAGAGATGAAGGATAAGTTAGACAATAATTGATACTATGTGAATTTTGATTCCACTTGCCGAAACACGCACTATCTGGACTCTAGTGGACGTTTTAGTTTTATTGTATAACTAGTTTAATAAAATTTAAATATGAAACATTATAAATGTTACTATATCCAAACACAATTTGTTTTTAGAAAGAGTATGCGAAACATATCAAGTTAAATGAAAAAGCTATTCAAATCAGTACATATGAACTTGAATAAGGAAAAAAAAACTGAAGTATCCATTATTCCTTTTTCTCCTATTTCTCTTCAGTAGTCTTCACCCTAGTTCAGCATAGTCTAATATTGATATCAATCCATCACAACATATTGCATTAATATTATATTGTAGTCGGCTTCTTCTGCAAAACCAAATGTAGACTCTCTAACCAGCTTTGCTTCACCACCCCATTCGAATACCCATAAACATCAGAAGAACATATAACCGTCATTTATGAGGATCCTTTATGGACAGTCTTCCGCTACATTACATGTCGCATAACAAATGAAGCCTTGTTTGCAGGTCTGAGAAGAATATTCCTCTATAAGTACATTGATTATATATATATATATATATATATATATATATATATATATATTCTAGAATGGAAATGCGTTCTACTTGTTTTAGTACCTTTTATAGAGTCTCTGCCTTTTTAGGCCAGCCATATTATAGCAAGTCATCCTCTCTTTAACATTGAAGTGGAAGTTTCAATAAAACTACTGGTCCTTCTAGTAAGAAATTCTCAATACAAAAAATAAGGGATAGTAAAATATGAGACTAAAATCTCTTTACCAGCACTTTGCTACGTTAAAGTGTGTAACAGTACGTGTATACAACAAATAGTTTAAAGGCATGAAAAGAAATAAATAAACAGCATACCTTTACGAAATGAAACGGGCATAGAAAAACCTCTTGAGATAAACAAAATCTAAATCTGAAATCCAATAAATATTCATTACAAAAATACAATTTAGATCCCTCCAATTCAATTTAAACTCAAGAAACTGCAGGAAAAAAATAAACACTAAAAATAGATTGAACTTGAAAATTTGACTTATTACAACTCCAATTTTCTTCGTTTCTTCAAGAGTACTGATGGATGCAAGAACTCAATTTTGAGAGCGAAAGAGGAAGATGCAGAAAATGTCTCACCTATCTTCCAAACCTTCTGATGCTTTGCCTTCTACCAAACATTTATCCTTTTGAAATATGGAAGGTTGGAACAATAACAGTCATTCTTGGACTCTTTTTCTTTTATTGGTGTACTCATCCAAGTGTGGCTTGTATCATAGTCAATGTATTTATAGAATAAGATCGGCATCGAAGAGCTAGTTTAGCAAGAGTTGTTCCAGAGAAAAACAATATGTCAAACAATAAAATAAAATAAAAGAGCATCAATCATATCTATAGACAAACAACAACAGAATCACTACATCTCAAAAGAACAAAGAAGTTTTAGAACTATCATCAATTAATTATTGATCATGGTATGAACAAAAGCCTTCATGGATGGAAGATATGGAGGTTACAAACTGGCTAGAGGAAAAAGGAAGAGGAAGAGAAGGAGGCTAATTAAGAAACATGGTCTTTGAAGTTTATAATTTGAAATTAATAGAAAGTAAAAATATTAGGAAAAATAGAGACAGATGATTCGTAAAGTTGGCGGCTATCAAAGAGAAGTATCGATTGGCTTTTTTAACCACCTAAAATGAAGTGAAAATGAGGAAGGAGGCAAAAAAAAAAAAAAAAAAAAAAAAAAATATTTGGGAGAAAGATAAATATAATTCCTAAGTTGTGAGAGGTGCCACATCATTTCTGAGTAGTCCTGTTTTATAGATATATAGATTCAAGCGTATTCACGTTAATTTCAAAAATTTGTACAGATATTTGTGTGCACTTGATCATTAGTTACGTATCACCCATGAAATTTATCCGGTGAATGATGGGTGGTCAAAGTTTCACTTTCATTAATAACTTTCTATATATGTAATTGGCAGCGAAATCTTCTACTAGTATTAAGTTATAACCTAGGGATATAGTGCAGTATATAATCTAATTTAGCAAGTTCACACTATAGCGTGTGTCATGACCCAAAATTCCCCTGAAGGAGTCGTGATGCCACCTAGTCTTTAAAATTAGGTAAGTCTAACACATACCGAAAAGATAACAGATTCTACTAAACAACTATTAAACATGAACTAGAGATTCTGAATAAACCAATAGTCTCAGTATGATACAATATCCCAAAAATCGGTAGTACAAATCATAAGTCTTTCTAGGAGAAATTTTACATAATGAATACATCACTGTTTCGGAATAGAAGGAAACAGTGGAAATAAATACATTAAAGGGTGACTTCAAAGACTGCGAACGCCCGACAGATGTACCTTGAAGTCTCCAGCCACACCAAGCATGAGTCTCAAAACCGACTCGATCCGAAGTACCTGGCTCTGCACAAAAAAATGTGCAGAAGCGTAGCAGGAGTACACCACGATGCTACCCAATAAGTATATGGCCTAACCTCGGTAGAGTAGTGACGATGCGATGTCAAGACACTCACTGAACATCTAAAAATGCGCAGGATATGACATAAAGCTAACAAGAAAGGAATATTAAAAAAATGCCAATAGCAAACAGAAATCAGATTATAAAAAGTAGTAATGATAAGAGAAACACGACCAACAACGAGAAATAACCAAGTAATTAGACAACAACGTAGTTGTGATACTGATAGTTTCTGTGAGTCCACCAAACTGTAGAGAAACTTGGTCCTCTACCAGTTCCCTCAGATGAGTACACTAAGAAATCAAGTAAAAAGACACGGGAGTTTTATGTAGAAAAATCCCCCTTAAGGGGACAAAAATCACGACCTACACTTGTAGGATTTCAACTTCACTAACTTGTAATCTAAACTATTACAAGCCACTTTGTAATGACTTTCTTACATAGGCTTTAACACACTAACTTGTAATGCCTATTACAAGCCACTTAGTCACTCACTTAGTTACAAAGACTTTTCACTTATGACTCTACTAGTCACAAAACAAACACACAAGATTTGTGGTTGAGAGATTCCTAACACGCTGCTTCTACAAAAGCTGATAGGATACAATGAAAAACAAAATGCAAGATTACAACTCAACTAAGGACACTAACGACACAAGGTGAAACTGGTCCGTCTTAGTGGAGTTGTCTTCTTGCTTTTGACACACTTGAGTCTTCAATGCTAGAACCCTCTTCAATGCTTGAGAGATTATTTTTAGTTAATGCTCAAGGGAATGTCTTGTTTGTCTCAAAACAAGACATTATATCCCTAGGACACTCCAAGGATGATGCCCATATCTTGAAAGTACACTTCACAACCAATGGGAAATGACTGCTGCACTGTTACTGCACTGTAGCGTGTATAGTTGCAGACAATCACTTTTCTGTCACAACTTTTACATCTATAGAGTTGACTTGTACTTTCATCTGTGAGACTGTCAAGGGATCAAGTCCCTCTACCGTTTCTTCTGAGTTCAACAGTACAGTGTCCAAAATTCCTTGAGTTAAAGTTGACTGGTTGTGCTGGCCACATATCAGGTCATTTCTCTGATTCTTCACATAAACGTTTGTTAGATCATCAAAACAGAATACAACCCATTAATTTTCCCCTGTTTGATGATGATAAACTTTTATAATTGGTGAGCAGGTGTATACACTAGCATAACCAGATACATAACAGATTAGAGACCAGATTCCCAAGTAGTTCCCCCTGTCTGTGTGCTTCCCCCTTAACCCCTGCCATTAGTTATCCCAATTAACCCCTTTAACTTCCCCCTTTTGGCATCATAAAAAGGCACAAACAGTTAGAAAGCATAAAGAAGTCCAACAGAGCTAACTTATGCACCTTATGTGCACACAACATGATAGAGAACAAAATAAAAAGGCAGAAAGGCATTAAGGAGAACATAAAATGACTGAGTTTCATCATTAAAATATTTAAAACATAGAGAAATCTTTGCTTGGGATAGCAAATACTTCATTTGGATTTTTCAGGCGGGAGCAGTCAGGTGTTGTCCACATACCAATCAAAAAAAAGAAAGACAAAAACTGTTAACCACATCATCATCACAGACAGGCTAGAGCAGAGAAAAACCTAGGGGGCACTAGAGGAGGAAGGTTTGGAGAAGGAGGCAGCAAGAGTCCGGAGAACTAGGTCCATGCGGGCATTGGCAGAGGACTGTTCCTCGAGCAGTTTCTCCTTCAGGTTCTCAACCTGTTGCCGGAGCTTAGAGTTCTCTTTGGTCAAGCGGGCAACTTCGTCATTTGAGGAGACATTAGAACCAGGTCCTCTGCAGCTTGACTGGATTGAGCCTCCAGAATGGCAATCTGAGCCTTCAGCCTCTTGATCACATCATTTGCAGCGTTCAGCGCATTGATCAGCTGATAGATGGTTGAAGTGCTTCCCCCAGCCTTCTCAAAACACCCGCATTCCTCCAGGGTAGTCTTCGAAAATGTTTTCTTGCGGGTCCCTACTCGGGGATTCGTAACTGGTACTTTGTAAAACGTAAAGACCCGAGTAAGCAGAAAACCATAGGGGAGCCCGTGATTTCCATCCTTGACGTTTACAACCTTCTCCATATGTTGAATCATTAGAGCAGGTAGGTTTATTGGATTGAATTGATCAAGGGCTTCCATCAAGATCAGATCATCCTTGTAAGTAATGGAACGTCGCTCAGCACGGGGAAGAAGAACCTTATTCATCAGTTCAAAAAGAAGCTAGTAAAGAGGTAGCATGGACTTCTTGTGAACCCGTTCCCCCTGCTGGACCGTCCCCAGCTTAACGATAACTCTCCTAAAATTTCCCTCACAAGCATACTTTGCAGCATCCACTGAAGACAGCTCATTAGATGGAACAATGAGAACTGTTCCCAGAGCCTCATCATCAAACACAAAATCAACACCTTCCACCACAACACACACATGACCCTAAGCAGAGGTCCGAAAACTGCCATAAAACTTGCGCACAACATCCTCAAAGACTTGGGGAACACTCAAATTGAATAGGTGCTCCAATTTTTGAAACTCAACCATAGCCATCAGCTGGCTCATTCCATCCATTTCAAAAATCTCGGGGTCAAACATGCGACCCCACAACACTTGCTGATTCAAAACATTTTCCTTCCACTTTCCTTTTATGCTTGATACAACTCTCTTAGAACCAGGGTCCCCCACGATTTCCACTTCCCTTTTGCGTTTGCCGGTCACTTGCACAGACTTCCCTTTGGCACTTGCTTCAGTCACAGGCTTCTTAGCACTAGCATCACCAACTTCCTTTTTCTTTGACTTGCCACCAATTTTTGGGGGTGACAGAGACGGTTTTCCTTGTCCTTCAGTAGACACAGACTTCTTTCTCCCTACCAAGGAATTGGTTTCCTCAGAAGTTTCCTCTTCTACTTCAACTACAGGGATAACTTCATCCACCACTACTCTCCCTTCTTTCATCAATATCTTCTTCTTCTGCTTACTGCTCTTCTTACTTTTCACAAGAGCCGAGTCAAAGGCTTCCTTCTTCTGCATCCTAGTAGATGGCCTCTTCACAGAAACTTCTGGAGTACTTACCCTCTGATGGAGTTTAAAACGGGCACTCAACACCATGTCATCCTCATCATCTTCATTTATGGGCTTAGAAAACTGAGGGATAGATTTTAGAGGAGGAGTGTAGAAGATTTGCTCTTGGGGGGCCTTTGGAAGAGAAGAACCAGGTTCCTCACTAGGTTTGGCATGCACAGATTCATGGATAGGAGACTCAAATAGGACCATGGTCCCCTCATCCTCTAGGAAGGAAGAACCGGCTCCCTGAGTTTTAGGAAGAGAAGAAGCCCCTTCAGATGGAAGATTCTCAGAGGCAATGGCCATGATGTTTTCGGTCGCCTCTTTTTCTAGAGACTCATAGGAGTCAAGGAATTGAGAAAGGAGGAGTTAATGTACTGGTCAGGGTCGTCCTCTGAGGCTTCAGAGACTTGAGAAGCTTCAGCAGCTGGAGGTTCTTTGGGTGGTTCAGATGGGGAGAGAGGTGAAATGGTTGCTTCAGTGAGCAGAGGTTCCTTTGGTGGTTCAGATGAAGAGGGAGAAGCAAGGGGTGCTTCTGTGACTGGAGGTTCCTTGGATGTTTCTGATTTTGCTGGGAGTGAAGAGGGGGTAGGAGTGGAGATGGCGACCTTTGGGAGAGAGGATGCCTGATCCTCCGCTAAGACAGTGTTGGAATTAGTGGTAAGGGAAAGAGAGGGTTCATTTGTGGCAGCCATTATTGACGGGTGTAGGAAAGCTTCAGAGAGAGAAAGTGCTTTTTCAAGTGAAGGAGAGAGTGAGAGAAGGTGTGTGAGAAGCGGTTAGAGATGAAGGAGTTTAATAAGAGAGTGGAGTAATGAGGGGGAAGACGAACAGGTTCAAAAGGAGGTAGGCATTTTGGGAAAGGGAAACGTGTAGAGGGAGTTGAAAAGATGGAGTGATAGACGTGATAGACGTGTTTACTGAAAAGGCGGACGATGTGGCAGCAGTAATTAATTTTGTTACTTTTTGAAAAAGGTAGAGAATACACATAACCGCTAACCTGGGGTACATGGACCAGGTCCCGTACCTATTTTTCTTGAAAAGGTTGCTCAGTCTTCTTTAGTTCTACAACTCCATACCTTGAAAGTATGTAATCATCATGCGTGTCTACCTGGAACGGTATTTATGTGAGTTAGACTTCGTCAGAAAACACTTTAGCTATCTGTAGCTGAGTGTGACTTTCATAGCCAGAGAAAGGAACCAGGTTCCTAATTAGGTTTCAGCCGCCCCAGCGCCATTCTATTTTTTTCAAAATGTTCCCTTCCTAGTGCCTTGGTAAAGATATCTGCAATCAGATCTTCAGTACAACAAAACTTCATGCAGATATGCCCTTTCTCAACATTGTCTCTGAGGAAGTGATGTCTCACATCAATATGCTTAGTTCTCTTGTGTTGAACCGGGTTCTTTGCCATGTTGAGAGCACTGGTATTGTCACATAGAAGTGGCATGCTGTCAAGGTACACTCCAAAGTCTTCCAATTGTTGTTTGATCCACAACAGTTGAGCACAACAGGATGCAACTGCAACATATTATGCTTCAGTTGTGGACAAGACCACTGAGTTTTGTTTCCTTGTTCCCCAAGAGATTAGGCAGGATCCAAGAAAATGAGCCATCCCTGAAGTTCTTTTCCTCTCCACTAAATAACCTGCATAATCAGCGTCAACATAACCAACAAGAGTGAAATTATCACGTGAGGGATAGTACAGGACCAGGTCCTGTGTGCCTTTGAGATAGCGTAGGATCCTTTTGGCAGCCTTTAGATAAGACTCCTTGGGGTTTGATTGAAACCTTGCACATAATCCCACACTAAACACAATGTCTGGCCTGCTTGCAGTGTGGTAGAGTAGAGAGCCAATGATTCCCCTATTCATTGTTTGGTTTACAGGAGATCTAGATTCATCCATGTCAAGCTTGGTAGCCACTGCAATGGGTGTATCAATCACCTTTGAGTCTTCCATGTCAAACCTTTTGAGCAGCTCCTTGATGTACTTCTGCTGACTGAACATGTTCCCTTTTTGGATTGTTTCACTTGAAGACCCAAGAAAAAGTTAAGTTCCCATATCATACTCATCTCAAACTCACTGCCCATGAGCATGGAAAATTCCTTGCACAATGAATCCTCTGTAGCCCCAAAGATAATATCATCCACATACACCTGGACGATAAGAAGCTTGCTTCCCCATTTCTTTAGAAATAGGGTGTTGTCAATCTTTCCTCGAGTGAATCCATTATCCAGTAGAAACTTGGAAAGCCTCTCATACCAAGCTCTGGGAGCTTGCTTTAAACAATACAGGGCTTTGTCCAGTTTGAAGACATACTCTGGGTGAGCATGACTTTCAAACCCAGGAGGTTGCTTAACATATACTTCTTCCTTGAGATACCCATTCAGGAATGCACTTTTCACATCCATTTGGAATAAGGTGAATTCCATATGAGATGCAAAAGCAATAAGAATCCGAATGGATTCCATGCGAGCAACAAGAGCAAAAGTTTCATCATAATCAATCCCTTCCTCTTGATTGTAACCCTGAACCACAAGCCTTGCTTTATTTCTGGTTGTTTTCCCGTTTCCATCCAGCTTGTTCCTGAACACCCACCTGGTTCCGATGATGGTTCTGTCTGAGGGTCGAGGTACTAGATGCCAGACTTTGTTTCTTTCAAACTGATGAAGCTCCTCCTGCATAGAAATGATCCAATATGCATCCTTTAGAGTTTCTTTGATGTTTTTTTGGTTCTATTTGGGATAGAAAGGCTGAAAAGGCTAGGGAGTTTTCGGTTTTGGATGTAGTTTAGACTCCGGAATCAAGAGGAGTGATTATATTATCAAGAGGATGGGAGCTTTTATGTTTCCAATTTGGGACCTGAATTTTATGTGTGGAGGAACTTGGTGGATCAGAGTAGTTTCCCTGCACTTCTTGTTCTGCTATCTGTGGAGTACCTTCCACAGCATCTCCAACTCTTTCTTCAGCTTCTGTAGGAGAGATAGAGGTACCAGGTTCCTCCTGTGAACCGGAGGAGGAGGCTGCATTGCCTTCACTCACCTCTTTGGTTTGACTCATCATGTCAGCTTTGCCATTAGAGACATCAGATATCTCTCCAAGAACCAAGAGTGGTTCATAGTCTTGATCATCACCATTTTCATCCCTACTTGAGGAGGGAGTCTCGTTGAAGAGCACATGAACACTCTCTTCTACACATTGTGTTCTCTTGTTGTACACTTTGTATGATTTGCTTTGAGAAGAGTATCCCAAAAATATTCCTTCATCGCTTTTGGCATCAAATTTTCCAAGTTGATCCTTCCCATTGTTCAGAACATAGCACTTGCATCCAAAGGCTATCAGATGGGTTATCTTTGGCTTTCTTCCATTGAGCAGCAGGAAGGACCTGATCATGCACCTATTCACCAAGTAGCAAGCAATGTTGGTTGCTTCTGCCCAGAAGTTCTTTGCAATCCTGCTATCAATAAGCATTGTTCGAGCCATATCTTGCAGGGTTCTGTTCTTCCTTTCCACTACTCTATTTTGTTGAGGAGTCCTAGGTGCTGAGAGTTGTGCGTGATTCCACTTTCAGTGCAAAACTCATCGAATTTTGCATTATCAAATATGTCCCATGGTCGGATCTGATGCATGCTACCTTCAAGTCCATCTTCACTTGGATTTTCTTGACAAAAGCCACAAATACTTCAAAAGTCCCATATTTTGTTATAAGAAATAGTGTCCAAGTGAATTTTGAATAGTTATCCATGATCACGAAGATGTACTTCTTTCCACCTCTACTTGGAATTCTCATGGGCCCACACAGATCCATGTGAAGGAGTTCAAGAGGTCTAGATGTGCTAACATACTTCTTAGGCTTAAAGGATGATCTCACATGTTTTCCTTAGGCACATGCATCACAGACTCTGTGCTCCTTGATTTTTGAGTTTGGCAGACCACGAACCAGGTCCTTCTCTATCATCTTGTTCAAGAGGGAAAAACTGGCATGACCCAATCTTCTATGCCAAAGCTCTACATCATCATCAACTGCCTTCAAGCAGTTCACTTCACCAGCTTCCAATGATTCAAAGTCAAGTACATAGATGTTTTTGTGTCTCTTGGCTATCAACACCACTTGTCCAGTTACTAGGCTAGTAATAGTGCACACCTTGGACATGAACTCCACTTTGTTTCCTTTATCACAAATTTGAGAGACACTTAGTAAGCTATATTTCAAGCCATCCACGTAGTGCATATTTTCAATTGAGTGCTCTAGAGACTTTCCACCTCTTCCAACATCGAGGATGTACCCCTTCTTTCCATTGCCAAAGGATACATCTCCTCCCTGCAGGGCTTTCAATGAGAGAAAATCCATAGTGTTTCCCGTCATATGCTTTGAGCATCCGCAGTCCATAATCCCTTGTATTCCAGTTCCTCTCACTTATCCCTGCACAATTAAATCAAGGGTTAGACTTAGGAACTCAAACAAGTTTGGGTCCCTTGTAGTTAGGAAATGGATGAATAATTGCTCTTCTAGTCCATGCAGGCAGAAATTGATATTTCTTGCTGGGACCTGGTCCCTGCTTGGTGTTCCTCTTGCCAGCAAACATTTTGTTTTTCTGAACTGACTGATCCCTGGTCGGGCAACTTTCCTTGAAGTGCCTGTTATTTCCACAATGGGTACAAAGCTAATTGTCTGGGAACGTGACATACTTGTTGTGAGGGTTGTAAGGAGTTTTCTCCTTTTGGAACCCGATCCCCTGCCTGTTTCCACTGTTATTGAAGTACATGGCAGTGACAACATCTGTGGACCAGGTCCAATTTAGAGATTTTTTAAGATCAAATTTTAATTTACCCATCCCAGTTTGCAACTGCCTATTTTTATCAAGCTCACAACACAAACTTGTTTTGACACCATTCAGTTCTTTTTCAAGCTTGATGTGTTTTTCACTAGTTATTTCTTTTCCTTTATCCACACTCGAGGAACCAGATTCTAGTTTGAGTCCCTGAATGGTTTCTTTTAAGTCCATGATTACTATTAGAAGATCATCTCTTTCTCGCTCAAAACATTAATCCTCTCACTCAAGCTATCCTTTTCATTACTCAGATTCTCCACTATTTCTTTCAGATCTACTAGCAATACAGTTAGATCATCTCTCTCATTTTCTATCTTTCTTGTTTTTTCTTCTACTGCTTCCTTTTCTTTTTCAAGATTTTTTATGGTCTCCTTAAGGTCTACAACCACCACCACTAGGTCATCTCTCTAATTTTCAGCACTGCTGATTTACAGGTTAGAGCTTCTTTTTCTCTTTCAATATCACCTATGGTTTCTTTCAAATCTACCACACACACAACTAGATCATCTCTAGTTTGTTCAACTTCACCTAGTTCTATGGTCAATGTGTCCTTATCTTAAACTAAATTGTAGTAAGTATCAATGAGAACATTTGACAATGACATTAGTTTTTAGGAGAATAGGATTTCAGATTTCTCTGAACATCCCTGAAGTTTACCTCATCTTTGTCATCTTCTTTTTCATCATCTGACTGAGCCATGAGAGAAAATAGCGAATCGTACTCCTTGGAATTGTTCTCTACTACCATCATAGAGCTGTTTTCTGCTGAGTCTCCCTATGCAACAAGAGCCTGTTTCACAACGTTGTCAGCTGCGCTTTTTCTACTGAATCTTTTGTCAGGAACTTTGTTCCTCTTTGCAGCTTTGTCAGGGTTGTGCCTGTAGGGCTCTTGCTTTAGGAGCGGGCAGTCTTTTATGAAGTTTTCGGGCTTACCACATTTATGACACAAGTCATAGTTTATGGGCTTGCTTGAGCTGCCTCTTCTTGATATTCCCCCGTTCCTTCGGACCATCTTCTGAAATATCTTGGTAAGATAAGCCATGTCATTGTCCCTTTCGCTTGACTCATGCTTTTCAGCTTGAAGAACCATGTTCTTCTCCTTCTTGGGTTCTCTTCTTTCACTATCTTTCTTCTTTTTCATCTCATATGTTTTCAAGTTTTCGATCAACTCATCCATTGTTAGAGCTTGAAAATCCTTTGCTTCAGTGATAGCATTGACTTTGCTTTCCTAGGAGCTAGGAAGAACACTCAGAATCTTTCGCACTAGCTTGTTTCTAGGAGTGACTTCTCCCAGTGAGTGAAGCTCATTGATGATGGAGGTGAAACTAGTATGCATATCCTGTATAGATTCATCGTCCTTCATCCTGAACAGCTCATACTCAGTGGTAAGGATGTCGATTTTGGACTACTTTACTTGCATCGTTCCTTCATGAGTTATCTGCAAGGCTTCCCAAATTTCTTTGGCTGATTGACATGCTGAGATCCTGTTGTACTCATCAGGTCCTATACCGCACACTAGGATTTTCTTTGCACAAAAGTTCTTTTCCACTGCTTTCCTGTCAGCATCGTTGAACTCCTTCCTAGTCTTTGGCACCAGCAGACCAGCTTCTCCTACCTTCTGCATAGGAACATGAGGACCATCACAAATGATGTCCCAAAGCTCAGAATCTTCAGCCATTATGAAGTCGTGCATGCGGGTTTTCCACCACCCATAATACTGACCGTTGAACCATATCAATTCACCCTTATTTCACCTGTTGTGGCGTGGAACCCGATCTCACCGTACATTATCAATATCATACCAATAAACAAAATATGTTGCGGCGCGTAACCCAATCCTACCATATAATATCAATATCATAATTCACCCTTATTTCGCCATATCAAATCACCATTTTTTCATATGTTGCGGCGTGCAACCAGATCCCATTGTATAATAAAAATATCACAATATAAATATTTCTATATTTCACCACCTCCCTTATTTCACCTGTTGCGGCGTGCAACCCAATCCCCCTTACAATAACTTAAATCAACAACAACAATTCAATAACTCCATTGACAAGGATTTCTACAATCGAGGGTATCAGTACACAACAACAAAGGAACCATATAGAACCCGGAGGAACACAACACACTTTACAAAAAATTACCGCACAGGTAAAGTACGTGATAAATAAGTATGCAATTGCAACAATTAGGACAAGTAGAAGATAAGTACAAGACATAGAAGAAACTCAACAATTAAGCGGTGACAAGACAGTAAGGAAGAAAATAATTTCAACTAAGGCATATAAGGCCAAATAACGAGTATGAAGTACAGTTAGGTGCTAACAACGTCGGATAAAGCATGTAAAAATAGACTAACAACGAGATACTACATGTTATGACAATTCAATTAAAGGCATGGAAAGACACTAGACAATTTAAACCGGTCAAATACCACATATAGACCGTGTACCCACTCATCACCTTGCGTACACGACTTTCACATAACAAGACAACACAATCAACTCAATTCCTAAGGGGTAGTTTCCTCCACACAAAGTTAGGCAAGACACTTACCTCACTTCGGCCAAATCATTACTCAAATTAGCTTTTCCTTTAAAAATTTACCTCCGCTCTGTTCAATCTAGCTAAAGACAACTTAAATACATCAAACAATGCAAGATATAACAACTTCAATTAACAAGGCTATGACCTTTATACAATTTGCAAAAAGTCAACAAAAGTCAAACACCCCCCTTGGGCCAGCACCTCGGAACCTGATAAAATTTATAAAATCCGAACACCCATTTCGATACGAGTTCAACCATACCAAAATTATCAAGTTCTGATACCAATTCGTCCTTCAAATCATCACTTTTCATTTTGAAAGATTTTACAATTTTCCCCAAAATTATTTTTAGATTCTCATGAATTTGATGTTAAATATAATGTATAATCACAAAACACAATTGAAAATTGATTAGAGGTACTTACCCAATGATTTGGTATGAAAATCCTTCCACAAAATCGCCTCCCATCGAGGCTAGGATTCAAAACATGATAAAATGAAGTTAAGTCCCGAAATGAAAGTCTTAATACCAGCCTCAAATGTCGCATTTGTGAAATCAGGATCACAAATGCGACAAAAGTATCGCAAAAGCGAAGGCTGACCAGATCTTTCAAAGTCGCAAATGCGACATAAGACTCGCAAATGCGATCTCAGAGTTTTCGCAAAAGCGACTGATTGTGTCGCTAATGCGGAGCTGCCTAATCGCAAATGCGAACTCACTCCCTTGCCCAACCCCGTCGTCGCAAATGCAAGAATGATCTCGCAAATGTGGTCATCGCAAGTGCGATGAAAACCTCGCAAATGCAAGAATAGAGACACCAACACAGTTGAACCTTCATCCAACACTCTGAAACGCGTACAAAATTCATCCGAGCCCTCGAGGATCTAAACCAAACACCCTCACAAGTCTGAAAGCATAACACGAACTCACTCAAGTGATCAAAACATCAAAATAACCTCTAGAGTTACAAATGGGACGCCAAAACACATGAAAATCACAATGAACTTCAAGAACTTCTAGAATCGCAATCGAGAGTCTGAACCATATCAAATTAACTCCAAATGATACCAAATTTTGCAGGCAAGTTACAAATGACGAAATAGACCTATTCCAAGTTCCGAAACCACAATCTGGACCCTATATCCTTAAAGTCAAACCATGGTCAAACTTAGAAAAAATCTAAACCTTTAAATTGCCAACTTCCGCCAAATGATGCGGAAACCTTTTAGAAACATCCAAATGGAATTTCGGGCATACGCCCAAGTCCAAAATCATCGCTCGGACCTACCGGAACCATCAAAACTCAGCTCCGAGATCAAATATTCAAAAGTCAAACCCTGGGCCATTTCATTCAATTACGAGATTCTCAAATGAGAGTCACTCCTAAAAACCCGAACTGATGATGCACGCAAGTCATAATGCACTGTGTGAAGCTAATCGTGACCTCAAACTGTCGAGCCAGACGCAATTGCTCAAAATGACCTGTCGGGTCGTTACAACATGTTTGGCCAAGTTGGAAAAATCAGCTTATGTTGAGAAGTGTTTTTTTTCAAAAACTCCTTTTTCAAAAGCATTTTTGGTGAAAAAGTAGTTTTTGTTTGGCTAATTAATTTGAAAAACACTTCTAAGCAGCAATTTGTATTTGGCTAAGCTTTTAAAAAGTTCTTCTAATTTTATTTTTTTCAAAAGTGATTCTCAAAAAAGAGCTTCTAGGAAGAAGCTACTTTTTTCTGCTTCTTCGAAACTTCTTCTGCTTCTACTTAAAAGCACTTCTTTTCTTCTAAAAGCTTGGCCAAACACTTCAACTTTGAAAAAAAAGTGTTTCTCAACTTGGAGAAGCTTGGCTAAACAGGCTATTAACATATATAAGAGTCTAAGCTAACGTCCCTGAGCTCTTGTAAATTGATAATTCTTCCAATTTCATTCATCTGTCTATTAAATTATAAAATTTGTTCTAAATATTTTTCATTTTTTGAAGATTACAGAAATTTTCATTTATTTAATTTCACTGTAACTATTTGAAATAGTATATTGGTATCACTAATTTTTAATTAGTATGCCCCATTCTTAAACGAAATAAATATATTATTGATGTACTTAGTGGGCATTTGGACATAAAAATTATAAAAATTTAAAAAGTAAAAAAAGAATTCAAGTGAAAATGGTATTTGAAAATTAGAGTTGTGTTTGGGCATGAATATAATTTTGGTTATTTTTGAAGTTTTCTTGGTGATATGAGTATAAATTTTGAAAAATAGTTTTTTGAGTTTTTCAAAATTTCAAAAAATTTCTTCAAATGAAAATTTCTAATTTTATGACAAAACACTGATTTAAAAAAAAAAAAAAAAATTCGAAATAAGTTGAAAACATTCTTATGTCCAAACGGGCTCTTTAAGTGATATATTGAAGTTGAGGGAGATGATCGATACCAATGGCTACAAATTCCAATTGGTAGGGAGAGGTGATTGGTTGCAATGCATGCCAAACCATCGTGCTTAGCGATTATTCCTACAGACTTCGCCTTGTTAGTTCTCCTAGTTAGTCCCAATCTTCAACATTCAGTGTACTTTATTTTTCCCATATGACAGGCAACAAAATCATGAAAATCAGTTGACTGAAAAAAGGTTTTGCTGGCAACGTGGTGCTCTAGCAATCAATTATCAAAACGTGATATTACTATTCACAAGCTCAGTTATTATGGGGTATCACTAGATTTAATATCTTGGAGTTTACTTAGATTTGCATAGTTGATTTCTTCGAATTGAAATATTATAATCGGTTGAAGGTAGTTTTAGATCTATATTTTAATGATGGAAAAGTAAATTACTTATATTGCAGTAAATCATGGATTCAAAGAAGAAGGCCAGGAAAGAAGAAGGAAGAAATCAAGGATCAAAAGATAGAAAGCTAAGAGAGAAGAGGAAAGCGAGAATCTACTGAAGATCCTGAAGCAAAGAATGAGGAATCAATCACGCTCATGACAATGAGCATCAAGGAGAATAAATGTTCGGTCTTGATTATTTACTGATAGTAAAGGTAATCAAATCAGTCAATCTGTATGGAAGATCTGCAGAGAATATTCGATACGGCATTCAAGGAAACAACAAACATCACGCCACTTTTCAAGGTTCAAGTATAGGAAGCTTCATTCTTATTCTTGGAAGGAATCAATAGATTCATTCTAAGGTTTCACGAACCGAAATTCTCACCTTCGAAACTGTGATGGCACCTAAAATTTCACTTGCTAGGCAAGCCAACGCTAGAGAACCGTTAAGCCAATTATTATTCAATTTCAGTAAATAAAGTCAATTAAGACAAAATGAAATTAAACCGAGTGTGGAATAATATTAATTTCCATAATATTTGCTACAACTCGGATATGGATTCACAATTCACGAGCTTCTAAGATTTTCTACAAACAAATTTTGAAAGAAATACAATTGTTTTGAACAAAAAGAAACAATAAAAATAGGGGAAAATAAAATGGGACTTGAAGGTGTTACGACCCGCAATATTACGTTGATGTTACACTCCGCAGTATTATATTATGATGATGTTACGCCTCGCAGTATTACGTCGATGTTACGCTCTGCAGTATTATATTACGGCGATGTTACACCCTGTAGTATTGTACGTTGAATTTGTCATAAGATAATTGACATCAATTCAAGGAAAAGATTATTTGGAGATTATAAGTATTATTCTATTTCAAATAAGTGATGAGTAAATTCGTGAAGGTGAGAGGGTAAGCGAATCGAAGAAAATGAGTTTCGTCGAAGTTTGACAATTTGGGGTAAAATACCGTCCAAGCTATAATACCCTTTATTTATGGACTAGTGTCATACAAGGTAGCGCATGACCATGATATCAAAATGTATAAAGTGTGTTAAAAGTGAGTAGCATTTTAAGTAATTTGATGCCCCTGTCAGGAGGCGTGAGAGGTTGGCCATGGAGAGTTTGAGAAGGGGTCGAGGTAGGCCTAAGAAGTACTGGGAATAATTGATTAGGCAGGACATGGCGCTGCTTCAACTCACTGAGGGTATGACACTTTATAGGAGGGTGTGGAGGTCGAGGATTAAGGTAGAAGATTAGTAGGTATTTTATAGTGATCACCGATAGGCTTAGTGGTATGCATTTCACTTCGTATTCTTAGGTTTTTATTACGGTATGTGGTTTTGTTCGCCTCAGGTATTGTACTCCCATTTTTTTAATTTTTTCTTTTCTTTCCTCTTCTTCTTCTTGACCTTCCTGAGCCGAAGGTCTATTGGAAAAAACCTCTCTACCTGCATTAGGTAGGGGTAAGGTCTGTGTACAGACTACCCTCCCCAGACCCCACATGTTGGGATCAAACTGGGCTTGTTTTTGTTGTTTTTGTTGTTGAGGTAACTCTTAATTATGTGGATAATTGGGTAATTAATGATTTTCGTGGGAGATTAACTAATTAGTTAGTGTAATTGGGTAAGGTTGAATAGTCTTCAACGTGGCAACAACATACCATCCATTTAGTGACTCTCAAATTACTTTGCAAGGTGGAAACATTTAAAGAGATACACACCTTATCTAATTTGGTTGAAGATTGTTATCAAGAAAGCAAAATACAAAATAAAAACAAAAATGGTACAACCATATTCATTTCTTTACTTTTAGTGTCACGATCCGAAATTCCCATCTTCAGGCCGTGATGGCGTCTAACGTTGAACCCGCTAGACAAGCCAACGTTTAATTAAGTTTACTTGTTTCCAATTGAAATAACGACAAAGACTAGAGCAAATATAATTAAAGAATGCGGAAGGCTAATAAATTCAAGAACTTTAACGATAAACCTCATTAAAACTTCCTCAATTACACCCCAGAAATCGGTATCACAATCTCACGAACAATCTAAGATTTCACTAAATACAATGGTCTGAAATAAATGAATACAAATGTCTTGGAATTACAGGATAAGACAGAAAAGAGAAAAAGGATAAGAGGAGACGCCAAGGCCTACGGACGCCTGCAGGACTACCTCAGTGTCGTCGTGGACTGAAGGCTACTACCTAAATCACTGTCCACTGGGTCCGGCGCTATAATCTGCACAACATAAAGAAGTGTAGGTGTAGCATCAGTAAAATCGACCCATGTACTAAGTAAGTGCCGAGCCTAACCTCGGTGAAGTAGTGACGAGGCTAGGACACGACAACAACTAACACATGTGCAATTCAATAATGTAACAGGAAATAATGGCAGAAAATAAACAAGTAAATACAGCAACAGGGAAAGGACATGCTGGGAATAAGGGGCAACAATTCACTGATATAGCAGAAATGAGATGACAACTGAAATATGAAAAATAACAACCAGGATTAATAATGCTGAACATATAAATAAACAGAGATGGCACGACATGTCCCCTCGTGCTATAACCTCACAAATCACAAGGCACGGAATGTCCCCTCATGCATAAATAAATAATCACTCGGCACGGAATGTCCCCTCGTGCATAAATAAATAATCACTCGGCACAGAATGTCCCCTCGTGCATAAATAAATAATCACTCGGCACGGAATGTCCCCTCGTGCATAAATAAATAATCGCTCGGCACGGAATGTCCCCCCGTGCATAAATAAATAATCGCTCGGCACGGAATGACCCCTCGTGTATAACCTCACAATCACTCGGCACAGAATGTCCCCTAGTGCATAGCATATATGAAAGCAACAATAGACAGCAAAATTCAATAATAAGAAACCTTAAATGCACGGAAATGTTTAACAAAAAGTCTATCGTTCCGGCAAGGAACACAACCATAACCAATCTCACTCAGAAGTACAATTTGAACAATTAATCCTAAACGGAACGAATAATCAACAATATTCTACATCATGAATTACCCTCAGAGGCTTGACCCCCCCCCCCAGACCTGCAACAGATGTTCTAAGTCTAAAAACACCCCGGAACTTATCCAAAACTCTCCCGAGCCCTCGAGGCTCAACACCAATTATACACACAACCTCAAAAATATCCTACAGAATCACTCGTGCAGTTACACCACCAAAATAACATCAAAAATAACGAATTATGCCTCGAAATCATTGTAATATTTCACATCTTAAACTCTCATATTTTCTACTTTTAGTCCGAATCACGTCAAACTTAGTCCGTTTCTTACCAAATTCCACGGGTAACTCATAATAAACATATTGAACCTGTTCCGGGCTCCGGAACCACTATACGGGCCCGATCACACAGGTTTCACATCAAATTTCATTTTCAAAAGCCTTTATATTTTTCAGAAATTAATTTTCTTTAAAAAATTCATTTCTCGGACTTGGGACCTCGGAATTCGATTCTGGGCATACGCCCAAGTCATATATTTTCCTAAGGAACCCACGTGACCGTCAAATCACGGGTCCGGATTCGTTTACCAAAAATGTTGACCAATGTCAACTTTATTCAAATAATTATTATAAATTCAACATTTATTCAATTTTCCACTTAACGCCTTCCCGGCTACACGCCCGGGCTGCACACACACATTGAGGTGAGATAAAAGGAGGATTTCATGGCCTCGGAATACAAATTTAGTTAAGGGCACGGGATGATGTTTTGGGTCATCAAAATCTCCACCTCTAAAACAAACGTTCGTCCTCGAACGGACATAGAAAGGTACCTGAATCGGGGAAAAGATGGGGATATCGGCTCCGCATATCGGACTCGGACTCCCAGGTCGCTGCCCCAACAGGCTGACCTCTCCACTGAACATGAACCGAAGGATAACTCTTTGATCTCAACTGACGAACCTGCCAAGCCAATATGGCTACCGACTCCTCCTTATAAGTCAAAATCCTTGTCCAACCGGTCACCGCTGAAGTCAAGAACATGAGAGGGATCGGCAATATACTTTCGAAGCATAGATACGTGAAACACCGGATGCACGACTGATAAACTTTGTTGCAAAGAAAGTCTGTAGGCCACCTCCCCTACCTTATCCAAAATCTCAAACGGACCAATGTACCTAGGGCTCAACTTGCCCTTCTTTCTGAAGCTCATCACGCCCTTCATGGGCGACACCCAAAGAAATACCAGGTCTCCTATCATAAATGCCAAATCTCAAACTCTGCGATCCGCATAACTCTTCTGCCTGGACAGAGCTATACGAAGTCTATCCTGAATGACTTTCACCTTGTCCAAGGCATTCTGGACTAACTCTGAACCCAACAATCTAGCCTCTCCAGGCTCAAACCACCCAACTGGCGACCGACACCGCCTACCATACAACGCCTCATAGGATCCATCTGAATGCTCGACTGATAGTTGTTGTTTTAGGAAAACTCAGCTAAAGGCAAGAATTAGTCCCATGAACCTCCAAAGTCAATGACACATGATCGCAACATATCCTCCAAAATCTGAATAGTACACTCGGACTGTCCTCCATCTGAGGATGAAATGTTGTTCTCAAATCCACCCGTGTGCCCAGCTCACGCTGAAATACCCTCCAAAAATGGGAGGTAAACTGAGTACCTCGATCGGAAATAATGGACACGGGCACACCGTACAATCGAAAAATCTCTCTCATATAGATCTTTGCCAACTTCTTTGAAGAATACGAAACTGATACGGGAATGAAGTGTGCTGACTTAGTCAGCCTATCCACAATGACCCACACCGCATCAAGCATCCTCTGAGTCCGTGGGAGTCCAACTACAAAATCTATGGTGTTACCCTCCCACTTCCACTCGGGAAGCTCAATCTGCTGCATAAAATCACCGGGTCTCGGGTGCTCGTACTTAACCTGCTGACAGTTCAAGCACCGAGCCACAGATGCTACAATATCCTTCTTCATCCTCCGCCACCAACAGTGCTGCCGCAAGTCCTGATACATCTTTGCAGTGCCCAGATGAATGGAATATCGGGAACTATGGGCCTCCTGTAATATCAACTCACGAATACCATCAACATCAGGCACACAAATACGGCCCTGCATCCTCAAGACTCCCTCACCATCAACTGTGATCTGCTTGGCACCTCCGTGCCGAACCGTATCTCTAAGAACACATAAATGACGATCATCATACTGTCTGGCCCGAATACGGTCATACAATGAAGAACGGGCTATAGTATGAGCCAAAACACTACCAGTCCCACAAACCTCCAATCTCATAAACCGGTTGGCCAAAGCCTGAACATCCAAAGCAAACGGTCGCTCTCCGACCGATAGATAAGCGAGACTACCCATAATGGCTGACTTCCGACTCAAGGCGTCGGCCACCACATTGGCCTTCCCCGGATGATACAAGATGGTAATGTCATAATCCTTCAACAGCTCTAACCATCTCCTCTGCCTCATATTCAACTCCTTCTATTTGAACAAATACTGCAAACTCTTATGATCCGTGAACACCTCACATGGCACACCATACAGGTAATGCCTCCAAATCTTCAGCGCATGAACAATAACTGCTAACTCCAAATCATGAACTGGATAGTTCTTTTCATGAACCTTCAACTGACGTGAAGCATAGGCTATAACCTTTCCATCCTGCATCAAAACTGCACCAAGTCCTACCCGTGAAGCATCACAATACACGGTATATGGCCTGAACCTATGGGCAATACTAACACCAGTGCCGTGGTCAAGGCCGTCTTGAGCTTCTAAAAGCTCGCTTCACACTCATCTGACCACCTGAACTGGGCACCCTTCCAGTTCAACCTGGTCATCGGGGCTGCGATAGATGAAAAGCCATCCACAAAGCGACGATAATAACCTGCTAAGCCCAAGAAACTCCATATCTCTGTAGCTAAGGTGGGTCTAGGCCAATCTCTGACTGCGGAAATCTTCTTGGTATCCACCTAAATACCCTGTGCCGACACAACATGGCCCAGAAATGCCACCGAACTCAACCAGAACTCACACTTAGAAAATTTGGCATACAACTGACTATCCCTCAGAGTCTAGAGGACGACTCGAAGGTGCTGCTCATGCTCCTCTCGGCTACGGGAATAAATCAAAATATCATCAATGAAAATGTCACGCCCCAGAACCGAGGGACACGACCGACACTCAACCAGAGGACCCCGGTCAAGCGGACCTGAAATTGCCTTTCTATCCCACGCGTTACCCCATGATTTCAATATACATTATTCATGTGAAATAGCCATTTAGAATTAAGCATAAACTTACAACTTGGATTCATTTCTACTTTTTATCATTACCAACATATGATACCAAATACTTACAAAATACATACAACATTTACCAACGTGGATCACGATTCCGAACCGTACCGTTACTTACCCACAATACATATGTACACTACCCACATTGTGTCTACGGAGCCTCTAAGAGTACAATGGAGTTATACAATACTTGCCGGTAACAAGGCTCCGGCTATACCTTACACAAGTACCAAAGTAAGAATCCGGGAGGAAAGATGGCATGAGCCACACTGGGCCCCGAGAGAAGAGGGGCTCACCAAAACCGCTGATAGGACGAAGGGGAGGCACTACTGTCGGTGTGCTGAAGTACCTGCTATAGAACAACCTACAATCATCACAAGAATGTAGCATCCCCGGCAAAAGGGACGTCAGTACATTTGAATTGTACTGGTATGCATGAACAAACTTTACTCTAAGTAAACTTAATAATGCACAGGCAAGAGACAGACAGAGAGTCACACAATTACTGCACAAGACATAGAAAGATATACAATGGAAGTTCCATAATTTTTACTTCATCAAAATCACAATTACAATTCCATCCTTGTCCCTCCTCACATCTCACCGTTATGTCTCCTGTTGCGGCGTGCAACCCGATCCCATCTGACAATTGTTACGGCGCGCAACCCGATCCCACCTGACAATTCAATCACACCCTTATCACTTCTCACATATCACCCTTATCTCCCCTATTGCGGCGCGCAACC
>ML249405.1:3976-22718 GCA_005239495.1 Nicotiana undulata | reverse complement strand
ACATCGTGTCCATGAATCTCAGCATGCGGCCCATGACCTCCTGGAAGCCTGGTGCCGTCATAAAGTCCACTGGAGGTGGTGCTATTGGAGGCAGCTCCTCCTGCTCGTCAATGTACTGATCATCCATTGGTGCAGCTGGTGTAGCTCTGGGACACCCTCGCCCCCTCCTACCAACAGGAGCCCTACCCCGAGTGCCTCGACCTCGTCCTCGAGCGGCGGGGGTAGCAACCTCCCCTGAATTAGTATCATGAGAAGTACGTGTCCTCACCATCTGTGAGAGAATAGAAGAACAAATTGAGTATAAGGCCAACTGCACGATAGATTCTGAACAAAAGGGGTTTCCTAACACTCTATAGCCTCCCGAAGATAAGTACAGACGTCTCCGTACCGATCCGCAGGACTCTACTGAGTTTGCCCGTGACTTGTGAGACTATGTGAACCTAAGCGCTCTGATACCAAGCTGTCACGACCCAAAACTGGTCCAGGTCGTGATGGCGCCTAGCGGCGAGGTTAGGCAAGCCAACGAACAACAATAACAATAAAAATGCGGAATACAATAACAATATGGGGTAAGGCCGTAGAAACAAGCTAAACCACAGCTAGGACCAATACATACACAACCCCGATAACTACAACAAGTGTGTGCCAGGACTAGTGTTACAGTGTCAACGGCCGGCTACATAGATACAACAACAGAAACACATATACAAAATATACAAGCTGCAGTCTGGAACAAAAGACAGAGCGAAAATGAAACTAGAAGGCTCCAGAGGTGATGTAAGGAAAACGCCAAGAAGACAGCTCACCGTGTGGAGCGACACTGTGATCAGTACCTATCAGTTGACGGACGCACAGACGAACCAGCCTTAATACCTGCACAGGCAAGTGCAGAAAAAGAAAGAAAGTGCAGCATGAGTACATATAATCACATATGTACCCAGTGAGTATCCCGTCTAAACTCGTAAAGAGTAGTGACGAGAGGTAGAATACATACGCACTAAGGTCCAGTACATAGTAAAATAAAATACATGCTTAGCAATAAATCATATGAGAAAGTACATCAAGTATAAGAACATGTAAGCAACAATCAGTAACTGATCTCAAACATAGTCTTCCTTTGTAAGCTATTCATAGTTATATTACTTGTTCTCTTTCTCATTATCCGAAATGTCTTATCTTTATTCTCAATTGTTCACTTCCCAGTACTCTATATTGTTTCTCAACTCACCCTCGTACGATTCCAACTCAATGCAAATGCGGATGAATACAATGCGTGTATATATATATATAACCGACACGGACAAGACTATCGGCAGAAGTCATAAGGGTGAGTCATAAGGACTGACTCGGTCATAAAGCTCCACACGTTCGCTAATCATACATGTGACCCATGCGCTGACTCGATAGTGATAAGCTCACCACGATCGCGAATCATACCTGCGACTCGTGTGCTGACTATGCAAAGTAAAACTCTCCCCGATCACGAATCATGCCTGTGACTCGGGGGCCGATGAAAATAGTAGTATAATTCTCCCTGATCACGAATCAAACATGTGACTCAGGGAGAATTATACTACTATTTTCATCGGCCCCCGAGTCACAGGCATGATTCGTGATCGGGGAGAGTTTTACTTTGCATAGTCAGCACACGAGTCGCAGGTATGATTCGCGATCGGGGGGAGATTATCATTATCGAGTCAGCACACGAGTCGCAGGTATGATTCGCGATCGGGGGGAGATTATCATTATCGAGTCAGCACACGACTCGATAATGATAATCTCCCCCCGATCGCGAATCATACCTGCGACTCGTGTGCTGACTATGCAAAGTAAAACTCTCCCCGATCACGAATCATGCCTGTGACTCGGGGGCCGATGAAAATAGTAGTATAATTCTCCCTGATCACGAATCAAACATGTGACTCAGGGGCAAGTAAAATAAGTCTGATCTCTCCCTGATCACGTATAAAATCTATGATTCAGAGGCTAGTAAACNAGAAGGAATTTTAACCACCTTCATTTAGCTCAACAGCTCATTACCAAGACTTATTTCGTTATTCAAGTATAATAAGGAATTTTAACAACCTTCATCCAGCTCAACAGCTCATTATCTCATTAACTCTTTGCTCTTTATCAATTATACAAGGAGTAACACAATTATTCAATTGATGAAGTTCATAATTCTTATCTGAATATTATGTACATTTAATTCGCAGCTATCATAGCTCAATTTCATCAAATATCAGTAATAACTCGTACAAAATATCAGATAATATCAAACAAACAATTAGAACATGCTCGTGGGTCTTACGGCTACCCGATATACAATATAGATGCCACGTACGGACTCTCGTCACGTGGTACGTACGTAGCCCCCTCAACGAGCACAATTAGCAATCAAGAGCCTAGGGGACATTTCCCCCTTACAAAGTTTGGAAAGGAGACTCACCTGGACAAGTGCTCCTCCGGCCAACGGACCAATCAACACGACGCACGAATCCTCCGAATCACCCTCGATGGCTCGCAACTAGCCAAAAGCACATAATTATATCAATTTAGGAAGATTCGAGGAGGATTTATCAAATATTTCCTTAAAAACGTATTCTTGACGTACTTTGGAAATTCCACTCCGAGCCTCGGCGTCCGAAAATTATATTTCTTGAAGAAACGCGCTATATGTCGCCTAAGGATCAAGATTAACTCAATTAATCATCCCTCAATGGCCAAAAAATTAGAATTCACATTTTCATCAAATCCCTCTTTCTTCCCCAAACAATTTCTTATGAATTTCAACAAATTAGGAAGAGGAAATTCTCAAAGAACGGAAGAAGTTGACCTGCGGATGGTTAAGGATTACTTACCTGAGGTGATTGGGCTGAAACAGTCGTTCTGGAGCTCTTGGGGTCGTTAACAATGGAGGAAAAATTGATTTTTGGATGAAAATTCACGAAGTGGGCTATTTATAGGTCTGCCCAGCAGTTTCCGCACCTGCGAACTTTGGATCGCAAGTGCGGACTCGCACCTGCGGGAAAAGGGTCGCTCCTGCGGAAAAAGGCCTGGGCACTGGGGGAATTCTCGCACCTGCGGACTTTGGATCGCAGGTGCGGACTCGCACCTGCAGGAAGTTGGTCACACCTGCGATGGCCTGGGCCCTGGGGATTGCTCGTGCTTGCGGAGTCTGGTATGCTCCTGCGGAAGGGGCCGGGCCTGCGATTGATTTTCCACTGGTGCGAATTTCGCGACTGCGGCTCATGGACCGCAGGTGCGGTCATACCAGCAAATTCCCACCAGCAGTTCAATTGCTGGTTTTTAACCCCTTTCGGGGTTCGGGAGACCCCTGGGCCCACCCGAGCCCTCGACAAATTATACCAACAAGTCCCAAATCACATGACGGACTTGCTCGAGCTCCCAGAACACTAAAAACATCATTCAAACCAAGAATCACTCTCCAAAACCCCTTAGATCAAACTTAGGATTTCAAGAAAAATCAAATGGCTCATCAATACGCCGAACGGGTCTATACTGCTCGGAATGACCCCAAATTTTGCGGACAAGTCATAAATGACTATACGAAACTATTTCCAGTTCTGGAATTCCATTCGGATCATGATATCACGAGGTCCAATTCCAGGCTGAATTCCAAATCTTATGAAATCCTGAATTCCAATTTAGGTGCCGAAATACTCACGGGTCATCAGAAACCCGAGACGAACACACTCCCAAGTCCGAAATCATCATTCGGAGCTTTTGGAGCTGTCAGCACTCAATTCTGAGGTCGTTTGCTCAAAATGCTGCTCGGAACCAAAATTAGCCAAATAGGCTAGCCTTCAGGAACCAAGTGTTCCTGAACTGGCCAAATCACTTCCGAATCTCGAACTACCTGCCCACACAAGTCATAAGGCATGAGTAGGCGCTATGGAAAGAGTCATTCACGGGAACGGAGTCCCAACACACAAAACGACCGACTGAGTCGTTACAAGTGGGGCAGGCCAGGTCGGGTGGGGATTTGGGCTTAGGTCATTTGAGTGTTGAGGAATTGAGATTTGGGCCTGGGTAAATCTAGCCCATGTTCGATTTTTACTATTCTAGGCCTAAACTAAACTCAATTAATCTAATTAAAATCAAATCTAATTAAATTTAAAAAAAATAATGTAATAATTAAATTGATCTAATTTTTGTTTAATTATGGACTAATTAAGAACAAAATAGTTAATTTAATACTCCTACTTAAATCCACAATTTGTTGGGGTAAAATGATTAATTTGAGTAATTAGTTATCAAGAATACATTACATCAACCAATCGTCATTCGTTCGTTATTCAATTAATTACAAATGATAAATTCACGATTTCATGATGCAATTTTAATAATTTAAAAAGATAAATTATGGATATGCAAACTCAAATAATTCGCAGTTAATCGATGCAGATAATTCACAATTAATCAATAAGAATCAACAAAAAATCATGAAATCAATTGATTTATTGAGATTTTTATAGGATGAGATGGTGAGCAAAAATCACGCGCTCACACTGCTCCTCAACATAAGGATCCCCAATCGGTGCAACTGGTACAACTCTGGGACGTCGTCGCCCCCTCCTACGAATAGGAGCCCTACCCCTGCCCCTACCATGGCCTCGAGCGGCGGGGGTAGCAGCCTCTCCTGGATCAGGAACATGTGAAGCACGCGTCCTCACTATCTGTGAGAGAATAGAAGAACATGTTTGAGTACATCATCGGTTGCACGATAGGATATGAACAAAAGGAGTTTCTTAACACCTTGTAGCCTCCTGAAGATAAGTACAGGCGTCTCTGTACCGATCTGCAAGACTTTACTGGGTTTGCCCGTGACTCGTGAGACTACGTGAACATGTGGTTGTGATACGTCGTTGTCACGACCCAAATCCTAATTCAGGTCGCGATGGCG
Source organism: Nicotiana undulata (assembly GCA_005239495.1). Lineage (NCBI taxonomy): Eukaryota > Viridiplantae > Streptophyta > Magnoliopsida > Solanales > Solanaceae > Nicotiana > Nicotiana undulata. The sequence goes on along the minus strand of ML249405.1, from coordinate 17,791 downwards.
CCCAACAACGGGGTTAGGCAAGCCGATATAACTTTCACTAAGTGATACCCTTCCCATTCGATCAAAAAAGTCAATGATTACCAGTTTATAACAACTAACATGATACTAGCCTTGACTGAAGATAAAATCATAGTAGATACTAGGCCGAAATAAAACATACACATAGATATACATCCCAAAACCCCACAAATATATACCGTGTGTGTGCCAGGAACTAGTTTCACGAGTATCACGGGCAACTACTGAATATACAATGACTACAACATATAGAGGGTCTCAGTCTGAATGAAATAGACAGAGAGCATAACAAAAGAAACTCCAGGGTGCTTCTAGGAAGTCGCCAGGAAAGCAGATCACCTTGAAGTATGACCACGCTATCAATATCTAGCACCGTCCTGAAAATCAGATGGACCAGCCTCCGGACCAGTACAGTCAAGTACCGCAAAGGAAAGAAAGTGCAGCATGAGTACATATATATAAATATGTACCCAGTGAGTATCCCGTCTAATCTCGAAGAAGTAGTGATGAGAGGTCGACTCGATACTCACTAAGGCCCAACAGTCGTAAAGTAAGCAGGATGTAAAGAAAATTGTAGGCAAGTAAAACAAATAATCAAGTACATCAATATCCGGCATCAAATGACAAGCTCAAATCAAACAAGTTTGGTATCTGCCGTGGCACACGGCCCGCTCCCATATGGTACTCAATCTCGCTGTAGTGTACGACCCGATCCCACCCTGGTAGTCTCAATCTCGCTGTGGCGTACGACCCGATCCCACCCTGGTAGTCTCAATATCGCTGTGGCGTATGGCCCGATCCCACCCTGGTAGTCTCAATCTCGCCGTGGTGTAAGGCCTGATCCCTTAATATAATCAATCAACACTCTGTCGTGGCGTACGGCCCGGTCCCATAATATAATCAATCATCACTCTGTCGTGGCGTACGACCTGATCCCATAATATAATCAATCATCACTCTGCCGTGGCGTACGACCCGATCCCATCCCGTGATTCTCTTATCACACTTAAATCAAGCCAGGTATCACAACGTTCAAAGACAACAATACCAATCACACAAGTATACAAGTCATATCTATGCTACAAATGGAAAAATAATAATGAACATGTTGTGTCCTAACTACCCGGACGAAGCAGTAATAACCACTACGTACAGACTCTCATCACTCGGTGCGTACGTAGCCCCCAAACAAGATCACATAGAAAACAAGGTTACCTAGAGGAACAATTTTCCTCTTAAGAGGTTAGAAAGGAGACTCATCTCAATAAAAGCACTCCTCGGACCAAGGACCGGTTCAAAAGATGCGCACGAAATTCTGAAACTACTCTTGACTGCTCACAACTAGCCAAACATAGCATAATTGAATCAATTCACACTCCAGGAATAAGAATTAACAAGATATTCCAAAATATAACATTCTTGAAGGTTTTTGAAATTTCGACCCCGGGCCCACGCTTTCGGATTTTGAAAATCCTTGAAGGATTAAATTACCCGTAGTCTAAGGATCGTAATTACATAATTTATTTAGGAATTCAATGGCTAAAAAGGGGTAGTTCACTAATTTTCCAAAAATCCCATTTACAACCCAAAACCAAGATTTTTCCAAGAATTTGTAGTTGATTTCTTTGTTAATTCAGGTATGAAACTAAATAAATGAAAAGAATTTACTTACCTCTACTGCATTTGGGTCAAGACCATGTTCTTGAAGCTCATTGAACTCTCTAATGAAGGTGAAATGGTTGAAAAATGAAGAAGACCCATGTTTGGAACTTAAATATAGGCTGCCCACAGGGATTCTCGCACCTGCGACTTTGGGACCGCAGGTGCGGTCCCGCACCTGCGAAGAATTGGCCGCACCTACGGAGGCTAGGCTTGGGAGCTGGGGTCGCACTTGCTGAGGATTTCCGCACCAGCAGACTCGCACTAGCGGGCACAAGTCCGCACCAGCATAGGTAGAGGGGTCTATGGGCTTTACGCACCTGCGAGACTGGGACCGCAGGTGCGATCTCGCACCTGCGACTGGTAGACCGCAGGTGCGGTCACACCAGAAGCAGCCACACCAGCAGTGGATTTTGCTAGTTTTTTGCCCCGTGCGGGGTCCGGGATGCCTCTGGGCCCACCCGAGCCTCTGACAAAATATACCAACAAGTCCCAAATCATATGACGGACTCGCTCGAGCTCACGGATCACTCAAAACATCACTAGAACTTGAAATCACCCTCCAAACCCTTTGAATTCAAACTTAAGACTTAAGAACTCTAGATTTCATTTCATTGCGCCGAATGGGTCTATACTACTCGGAATGACCTCAAATTTTATAGACAAGTCATAAATGACTATACGGAACTATTCACGGTCCCGAAACTCCATTCGGACCTTGATAGCATAAATTCACGTCCCAACCCAAATTTCAAAGATAAGGAAATCCTAATTTCTATTGCGGGCGCCGAAATGCTTCTGGGTCATCAGAAACCCGAGCCGAACATATGCCCAAGTCCGAAATCATTATACGGAGCTACTGGAGCCGTTAGAACTTGTTTCCGAGGTCGTTTGCTCGAAATGTTGACCGAAGTCTACCTTGGCCAAATAGGCCAACCTTAAGGAACCAAGTGTTCCTAAACCATCCAATGCATTCCCAAATCCCGAATCACCCGCTCCCGCAAGTCATAAAGCACGAATACCCGCTATGGAAGGTTTCATTTAAGGAAGCGGGACCCTAACACGCAAAACGACTAGCTAGGTCGTTACATTCTCCCCCTCTTGAACAAACGTTCGTCCTCGAACGGGACTAGAATTGTACCTGTAGTGTTGAATAGCTGTGGATATCTGCTCTGCATGTGTACTCCTGACTTGATTTATTTACCTTCACTGGTACTTATTATATGAAATTACATAATTTAAATGCTCGTCACTGCACTCAAGTCTTTAGTTATGGTTGTTACTTACTAAGTTGGCGTACTCACGTTACTCCCTGCACCTTGTGTGCAGATTTAGGTACCGGGGCAAAGCGATAGTTGATCTACCCCATTTGGAGAATTGTTCGGAGATTGTGAGGTAGGTGCTCGACGTAGCCCTACCCTTTGTCCTTCTTACTCTGTCATTTTACTTTATTTCTCTGACTTGTTGTGGTAAAGAATTAGTGTCAGATTGTATTTTTTCTTAGATGCTCATGACGGTTAATTCCAGATGTTGGGGTTGTGTTTAAGACATTGTTGGCTATTATTATTTTTGAAATGCTTAAGAAACGGAATTATTATGAAAAATCGGATATTTTATGTATTAAATGGAAATTCCTTATATTATTTTTAGTGAATTGGCTAGCCTAGTGTCACAATAGGTGCCATCACGGCCAGTTTAGATTTGGGGTCGTGACAAAAATCGACTTACTTGGTTTGGTTTCGTTTTAGGAAAAACCTACCCAAACCGAACCATGAACACCCCTACTTACTACCTCAACACCTTTTGTCGCTAATATAAGTAGTCACGTAATCACCAGGTGAAATTCAAAAACAATCAAATTTACCATTATTAATTAAAAAATCTCACAGTTTCAAAAGTAAATCAAAATTTAGCCACTTTCATGTAATGATAAATCTGAACGAAAATACTATTCAAAATTCAAAAAATATTCCAGCATAATATATTGGAGTTCGAATTTTTTACATGTGAACTTCCAGCATAATATACTTGAGTACTAGTATGTTATGCTGGAACGCCAGTATATTATGATGGAGTTCCAGTATAAATACACTAGAACTCCATTATAATATACTGGAGTTCCAACATAATATACTAGTCCCATACACAGGTGCTCCAATCTCCGTTTGACCAAATAATGTTAAGCTTTTTGTTAATAATGTGGATGATTTACAAGTAATAATGGGCAAATCCTAGTTAAACATAATAAATTCTAGATCTAAAACTAAAAGATATCAATAATGTGGGACCGTATTCAAGATTATTAAATGTCACTGAGGTGTTCAATGATTATCAATGAATGAGAAGATAATGGCATATAACAAATATCATAAATGGCAATAAATGTAAATAGGAGGAATCAATCACCCAAATATCGAATAATGTGGATGATTCCAACCTTCTGATAGTAACGTGTGATAGCAAAATATGAGAATGAATAAAGTGTTCTTGGATATTGTGAATGGAAAAGGCAGAATAAACAATGAAATCAATCAAGGCAAGCTTTTTGTATATTCTCAATAGTCAACTTCTTACAAACGTTCTTATCAAAAAATTGAAGAAGATTCCCCTTTTGTTCCCTATCTATAAGGGATATTCCTAGGAAACCTTAAAAAGTACAATCGGGAGAATATTCCATTTTGTATGTCTAAGACTAGGGGTGTTCATAAAAACCGAAAAAATCGAACTAAACCGAAAACCGAACCAAACCGACCAAAATAATCGATACATTTTAGGTTTGGTTTGATTTTGATTTTGAATTTAAAAAACCGATCAAATTTGGTTTGGTTTTTGTTTCAATCAAAAAATAACCGAAAAAATGAATCAAACCGACTATAAACGTAGCTATTTAAATTTATTATTACACACACATACACACACACACACACACACACACACACACACACACATATATATATATATATATATATATATATGTGTGTGTGTGTGTGTGTGTGTGTATTTTTTATGTAAAGTTTCTAAAATTTTATGGTATATATTAGTCATTTATATTTTTAGTCTAGTTCTTTCTATTTAATAATCTAATTCTTTGCCTTTATATTCTAGTTTGATTGGTAATTTTCTTTCGCTAATTATAAAAAAAAATATTTCATGCTAAAAATAAATCAATTTTTAATTGAGTAATTAAGTTATTCATCACTATTTTATTCAATTATCATCAATATATCTTGGTAAATAATAAATTTCTCAAAAAAAAATTGATTTGATAGTGTTATGTTGAAAATGTAGTCGCCGGATTATGCGTTTAGTAGTGTATGTCCCATATTTAAGAAAAAATCCGATAAATAACTGAAAAATCGACAAAAACCGAATCGATAAAAAACTGACTTAATTGGTTTGGATTGGTTCCAATATTTGAAAAACCAACTTACTTGGTTTGGTTTCTTTTATGGGAAAAATTGACCCAAAACGAACCACAAACACCCCTACATAGGTTGCATGAAATTGAACTAGTTGAACCCTAAAGGGTTAAATTAAGTCTAACCTAGTGCCATATTAATCAATACTCAGACATGATGGAGGGATACACATATTGATAATCACATAAAGGATAGAATAGCAAATGAACCAAGGCATACTGGAAAACACATTAGCATAGGAGTGAAGTCCTAGCCAGCAGAAAAATAGAGTGTTTGTCTTTTAGAAAACTAGGATAGCATGAAACAAGTTTAGAACAGACTTTAGGGAAGCATTCTAATATACAAACGACTTATTACCAAAAGGTACATTCAAGTAAAGGGGGGTTTCCATAGAGTTAGGGTAGTATCTAAACATAATATGCAGAAATTGGTAACTTAACAACATACAACCACAATAGTCAGGCTCATAATGAAGTGGACTGCTATTGAAGTCCAAAATTAAACATGTTATGATGCTACAGGGTACAGACCTGATCTTAGAAGATAAGAGATCAAAGAGTGCAAATCATAGTGAAGCATAACACAAACAATAGACTATTCCCATGTGTTCAACTAACACATAATGACATTAAAATTGAACATTAGCATAGTTGAATCATGCTCATACAAGTTCAGATGCAGAAAGAAGGAAAGAAATTAAATTACGAGGGTTTAACCACTAACCAGTAGCAGAATCAAAAGAGTGAAGAGCAAAATAGCAAAAACCTCAAATCTCCGATGCTCCAGAGTTCACAAGAGCCTCGAGAATGGTCTCCGAGCAGTGCTTGCACCGGAGGAGGTTGTACAATAATTTTAGAGACTTTGAGTGTAACAGTGAGTGAGTAAGTGAGAGAAGAGAATAGTGAAAATAATAGCCAGGATTAGGATTCAAGTCTGTCTAAGGGGTTTCATGAGAGGGGTTTATATAGTAGCATATTTCATACATAAAATAGGAAACGCGGTAAAAACACTAAACACAAAATAAGGAAACATTTTCCAGAATCAATTAGAATTGATTTTTAGGGCAAATAGTACATAAAATAAGGGAGTTCGGTAAATTAACAAAGAATAAGGAAATATAACATGCAAATAACACTTAAAATAAGGGAATACAACAGATTGAATAGTGAATAAGGAAAATATCATACGAAAATCAATTAGAGTCAGTCTTAGGGAAAATAAAAGTAAAAACAGGGAAACACGATGGGTTAAACGGAAATAAGGAAAATATTAGTCAAACACGGGAGAAGGAAGAGTATCATTCGAGAATCGGTAAAGAATAAGGGAAAATCTCAAACCCTAGTTCAAAAGGAAAGTGCAGATGGTCGAAAATCTCACTAAATCGGACCATATAGCTTGATAGTGAGTGCATATAGACGAAATATTGTCTAAATCTCAAAAGTTAAAGGCGGTGGAATTCGATTTGGGGACTGGTACTTGCCAAAATTGGGGAAAGTACTATGTAACACCATAATCTTGCAAATAATACTAAGGTAACACTTGAAAGGCAAGAAAATCATGGTAGGAATCCATGATTGAGACGGATTCGGACAAGATTTGAGTGAGGCGGCTAGGGTTTTCTTAGAGAAGATGAGAGTAGAGAGGATTCTGAGGCGGCGGGCAAAGGGAAATGGGGGTTAGGGTTAAAGGTTAGGTAATTAAAAAGGGGGATTGATTGTGGGTCGTTGATCTTAAAGGACTGGGGCGAGTTAATTAAATGGGTATGGGTTGTTTGGTTTTGGCTTGGGGGTAACTGGGGTGTTGGGCTAATGGTTTGGGCTGAATTTGGTAAAAAAATTAGCATGTTTTTGGCCAGCTCTTGAAACCCTTGAAAATTAATTAAAAATAATAAATTATTAAAACTTCTAATAAATGGTAAAAATGATATTTATGCTGTAAAACTATTTTAAAATAATAACTCAACAATATAAAAATATATAAATGATACGTCGGCTTAAATAATATAATAAACACAATTATTTGTAGAATATAAGTCATTATTGCAAAATGAGATAAATAACTTAAAATTGCTAATGTAATTATATGGAATGAACTAAAATAAAATATTTGAAACATATATTATAGGTAAAAATACTTATTTTAGGTAATTAAGTCATCACAAAATAATTTAAAGGATAATTACTAGATATTTATATAATTTAAATATAAGAAAATTAATTGAAAGCTCTAAAAATTATGGAAAATTATATAAAATGCTTGAATTGGTTTTTAAACTTAATGATTATGCAAATATGTTATTTTGAAATTATATATGTATTTAACAAAATATGAGGGCAAATTGGGTATCAACAACTGCCACACTTTACTCGGGAATGGTGAAAGAGTTGTCGGGTAAAGAAATGATGACCGATTTTGACCGAATGGGGTGATTTGAAAAATGGAGGCCAACACATGATTCCTGAGTTTCCCACATATCCCTGGTGTTATGGAATCAGACCGTGTGTAGTTCTGGATCCATCGGTGAGCTGAACCGGTGGAGTTATTATAGGAATATGTTTCGGAAAGGGTTCTTTTGGGTAGGACAATATCAGATGAATTTGCACGAAATCATGAATTGTGAATCAGAAAATTTACAGATGTATTCAAAATGAGCATTTGAACGGTTATCAAGTGAAAGTGGGTAACTGATGGTAGTTAGATGCATTTGAAATAATTGCAAGATGTGAACGTTGAGCGGAAACCGAAGCGAAGATTGCTCCCGTTAGGAGAACGGTTACTTCCTGGATTACCTGCAAAACTTAAAGCATAATGCATGAAAGTGTATATGGATTATTGCGAGAATTTAAACATGATGTAAATTATCTTTGGACTATTTTAAAGTTGTCTTTGGACAGTGCGGATGATGTCCTCAGACCATGACGTCCTAGGCCGTGAATCATATGATAAGGGATTCGCAGGCCATGAAATTATGTCCTCGGGCCATGAGAATGGTGCCTTTGAACCATGACGCCTTTGAATAATGATGTGCAATATTGAGAGATCCTCAGGCCATGGCATGGTGCCTTCCAGCTCAAAGGATGATGCCTTTGGACAAAATGGCGATGTTTCAGCCCATGAGATGCAAAGATATGATGCTCGGTCATATGCGAAGTAAAACAAGACAAATCTTAGTCTTGTGTAAGATTGGGGCAGTGCTTAGCCCCAACCGAATAGAAAATAGTGTTGGGTTTTAAATAGCATAATGGATATAGCATTTTGTCACGACCCAAAATCCTAACTCAAGTTGTGATGGCGCCCAACAGCGAGGTCGGGCAAGCCAACACTCAATTTACTAAGATTTCTTCTTTTTGATTAAACATCTCGACATATACCAAGGTTTAAAGCTTAAAACATTAAATCGAAAAGGGTAATTAACCAGTTTTTAACCAAAATCAGTCGTAAGAGGCATGAGCCAATATATATACAGACCATAACCCATAATAGCTACCACATGTGTGCCAGGAACTAGTGTCACAAGTCCTACAGGCATACTAACAGGATATACATAAGATATAATATAGAGTCCCACTGTCTGAAAGAAATAGACGGGAAATAAGCAAAAGAAACTCCATGGTGCTGCTAAGGATCGTCAGGAGAAGCAGCTCACCGTGAAGTCAGGTCCAACTCTAATCAGAATCTAGCTCCGGTCTGATAACCAGATGCATCAGCCTCAGAACCTGTACAATTAAGTACAGAAGTTTAGCATGAGTACATAAATAAATATGTACCCAGTGAGTATCCCGTCTAATCTCGAAGAAGTAGTGATGAGAGGTCGACTTGACACTCACTAAGGTCCAATAATATAATATGACAGGATATGATGAAAGCAGTAGGCATGTAAAGGCAGTAAGGCAACAAATATACGGCACTGAAATCCGAGTAAGTACTGGAAGTAAATAAACAATTTTTCCTTTATTCTTCCTCCAAATAATCTGTCAAATCAATATCCATGAAATTGATAACAATTTATCAAACGCATACGGGATACGGACAACAGGCCTGAGCCATAAAATAATCATCTATGTGCACTGCCGAGGGTCGAACGACCCTAACAATAAGTGCATCCTTGCCATAATTAATCATACCTATGCACTGTCGAGGGTCGAACGGCCCGAACCATAAGTGCATATTTTAATCCGCCATGGCGTACGGCCCACTCCCATGAGAGTAGGGGAAATCACACTCCGCTCGCGGAATGTAAATTGCGAAGCGGTCACATGCACACACAATAGTCCTTAACAATTTACATTCCGTAAACAATTCCTCCCAACTATCCACTTCCATAAACCTCAGGGAAACAATACTACATATAACATGAGTTCACCACATATAATTCATTACAAGGAAGAATACGAGGCATGATGTCGGACTAATTACTCGGACATAGCAATAATAGCCACTACGCACGGACTCTCGTCACTTGGTACGTACGTATCCCCCACAAACATTACACATATCATTTAAATCACCTATGGGGATAATTCCCTCTTACAGGGTTAGAAAGGAGACTCACCTCGCGTCGAATCTACTCCCCGGGTCAAGAATGCGCCCGAAACTCCGAATTCGTCTCCCAAGGATCCGAAACTAATCAAATGTTACGTAAACATATCAAATTATACTCAAAGCATGGAATTCTCCTATCTATTTAGTCAATTTATCATTCTTGAAGAAATCCCAAAATTCACCCCCGGGCCCCCACGCTCGGATTCCGAAAACTCTCGAAGGAAACACTCACCCATAACCTAAGGATCGTTAATATATGATTTTTACTTGATTTCATAGCCCATTCACAGGTAGATTCTCAAATTTCTCGAAAGCCCTAGGTTACTACCCAATTCCATGATTTTTCACTAATTCAGTAGTTAATTTAACTAGTAATTCATGTGTTAAACTAATACTAGGGTAGAATTTATCTACTTCTTCAGTTGCTAGGTGAATTAGCTCTTTTTGCAAGCTTCCTAGGTCGACAATGGTGGAAAGAAAATGAACAAAATCACGTTTTTTAAAGAAACACACTGCCTAATAGTGGTTCTGCACCTGCGACTCAAGGACCGCACCTGCGGAAAATGGGACAAGGGCCTGGGCTCGCACCAGCGTGCAGGAGTCCGCACCTGCGGGAAATGGCCTGCACCTGCGAGAACTGGGAAGCCCACCTGGGATCGCACCTGCGAGGCTGGGACTGCAGGAGCGGTCCCGTACCTGCGTCTGGGCAACCGCACCTGCGGTCACACCAGATCAGGTGCACCAGCAACTAATGCAGCTGGTTTTTGGCCTCGTTTGGTGCCCGAGAGGCACCTGGGCCCACCCGAGCCCTTTCCAAACATACCAACAAGTCCCAAATCATAATACGGACTCGCTCCAGCCTTCAGAACACTCAAAATAATGCTAAAACTCAAAATCACCCCTCAGAACCCCTAGAATCAAACTTAAGAACTTCAAGTTCTTGAATTCAATATCAATGCGCCGAACCGACCTCTACTACTCGGAATGACACCAAATTTTTCAAGCAAGTCATGAATGACATAACGGAACTATTGACACTCTCAGAATTCCGTTCGGACCCCGATAACACAAAAATACATTCCAAACCAAATTATGAACTTAAGAAAACTCTTATTTCGATGTTGGGCGCCGAAACGCCCTCGGGTCATCCAAAACCCATTCATAACATACGCCCAAGTCCGAAATCATCATACGAAGCTACCGGAATTGTCGGAACTCGATTCCGAGGTCGTTTGCTCCAAATGTTGACCAAAGTCAAACTTGGCCCAAAAGGCCAACCTTAAGGAACTAAGTGTTCCTATACCACTCTAAGCACTTCCGAATCCCGAACCACCCATCCCCGCAAGTCATAAATCACCATAAGCCGCTATGGGAAGTTTCATTTAGGGGAACGGGGTCCGAATACGCAAAACGACCGGTCGGGTCGTTACACATTTGGTATTATGCAAGGACAAGGCAATGCTTAACCTTAGACAATTGAGGAGGCGGTGCTAAGCCTCATGTAAGAACAGGAGACGATGCTTAGTCTCGATGCAAGGGAAGGCCGAGCTTAGCCTTATGCAATTAGGGAGGCAATGCTTTGCCTCATGCAAGAAGAAGAGATAGTGCTTAGTCTCATGCAATTAGAAGACATTGCTCAGTCTCACGCAATGAAAGGCAATGCTTAGCCTTATGCAATTAGGGAGGCAATGCTTAGCCGCATCAAAAGAGGAGACAATGCTTAGTCTCATGCAATTAGGAGACAGTGCTTAGTCTCATGTGTCGCCCCCTCTTTTTCCTCTCCTTTTGGATCGGTCAGGGTTTTTGACATTATTGGGACAACTCGTTTCCTTTTAGGAAAGGGGTATATAAAGGAATTGAAGAGTCGCCACCTAATGAATTAAGGTGCGTTAGGGCACCTACTAAAGGTCATTTATATTACATATGTGAATAACAAGAGATTTTGTAAGGGCTTGAAATTACTTCAAGTGGAAGGTGTTAGGCACCCCTCAAAGTCCACAAATGTGGTTCCCGGCCAAACAAGCTTTGTGAATTTTAAACAAATAGGCAATTAAGGGATATGCGTAAACAAATAAAGGTTTGAAAAAGGTTCGCAGTCTAAGCACACATATGTGATAAAGTTTAAAAGATTTAAGGTCTAAGCACATGTATAAGGTTTTTAGAAGATTTACAATCTAAACACACATGTGTAAGGGATAGGGGAATCCTAGGTCATTTATGCTATAGGATCACATCGGTACAATGCCCGATAATCACTCCTCATGAGAGGGGCTACACGTGGCATTAGCGCACCGGTCATCATATCAATATCTACAATTTACCCCACCCCTTAAAAGTTATTAAGCGAGTTTTATTTAATGACCTCTATGCGTGTTGTTACCGTCCTTTCTTAATGGTCCTGGAGGATTTTAGGACCACTAATAATAGGTAGTTCTAGACGTAACCTCTAAGGTTTTTAAAAGGAGAATTTTCTAGGCAAAAGGCAAGAACAAGTAGAACTTGAACAAATATGATCAGGAAAAGGCAGTTAAGAGGCTCAGATTTACCTCCACAGATAATGCACATAAACAACACGACTCAAACACAAGCAAAATGCATTTTTTTATTAGACAGGATCCTAATGGATGATGTCTAAGTGAATATCAGAACACAGAAGATATGCAACATTGTTTTGTAAACTCAGAAGCAGGGGCCCTAATCAGTTTGCCTACTGATTTTAAGCATGTTAGCCATTTAGCAGTAAGGTTGATTACCTAAGGCTTGCCTAGGCGTGGGGGTAATGCACAATAGTTACCAGAATTATGAAAACAATTTAGAAGTTGTTTTGCCTAAAGCATGCTTTTCTAGGAATTGTAAATCTTAGGATACAAGGATTATTACCAGTTTTATTTAAGGATAATCATAGGTCAGACTGTCTTATGTCCTTTTCCATGCACCATTAGTTTAACTAGGTGTGACTGAGTGAGTACGAACGAGATCCTAAAATAGGGTACCTAGTATGCACATACAAAATGCAGAATAATTTATATGCAAAATCCCTAAAGCATGATTTCTAAATGCACAGAAAGTTACAACATGATTTCAGAATGTGTCGGAGCAACAATTTTTATGTTAATGCTGTTATTTAGCCTAGAAGCAGGATTTCTAAGTGATAAAAATAATGTCAAATGAGATGCTGAAACAATATACGTGAAACCTAAGAACATGGTGTATAATGCATGATATGCTTAGACGTATTGGTCCTAAACATGGATTCTAATGCACATATAGGAAATGTAAACCTAAGGCATGGTTTCTACCCATTGATACTGATAACATATATAGCTACCCTCCTCTTTTTCACCAGCCAACCCCAATATTCATTTAAATAATTATTACAAACCAATACTGAATGAATTACATAAATAGATTAAGAAAAATAAGAAGTTACACTATAGGGAGCCTGAAAACAGGCCCTGATTTCCAAAACCTCAATGCCCAGATGTTTCATAGCCTTTCTCATATCCGGGTGTGTCAGAGTTCCCTAAGGACCTTAAGGGATCCCGGGAAGTTCTCATACCCAGATTTCACAATCATAACTGAGTAAGTGCAGTGTGGAAGAGCCAGCTCCAATGCATCAGAGTTCAGAGGGATCTCATAAGGATCCCTAAGCAGTCACACATTGGAGGGGCAGAACTTAAGGACCTAAGAGTAGAGTGAGAGTTCTTGACATAGTTTTGAAAAGGTTTTAGTAGGAAAACAGTGTTGAAAGAGACTTAGTTGAAATAGTTTTGTAAATAAGAGAGTTGTTTAGTAAAGCAGCTTTTGACAAGAATTGGGATAATCAAACAACAAACCGAGGACTAATAGGTTCGGCAAAATTCGAAGAACAAGCCTTCATACATGGTCAATTGGGGATTGGGGACAAATAGAGAATGTATGGTGAATACATAACAGGCAAAAGTCTTTGCAATTAGTACAGGTAGTAAGACATGGATTTAGGAGTGCTAATTAGAACATAACTACAGAATCAGAAGTGCTCTAAGGGGTTCATGGGGTTGGGAGATAGTATAGTATCAACACAGTATGAAGAAAAATCAACACATAATCATACAAGCTTTGGGTACAGATTGCTTTGCAAAGAAAGGTTCATACCAGAACCCCGATAGAGCAAGATCACATTGAGACATGCTATAAA